>VZTE01001632.1:490342-506659 GCA_013397775.1 Eulacestoma nigropectus | reverse complement strand
TTTTCTTCTTTTAATGAGATGAAGAGAAGGAGAATGAACTGCAACCCCAGGTTTAGTAAATTGTGTGAGATGTGCCTGATGCATTTCTTCAGCGAGACAGTTCATTCCCTAGACAGGAGAACTGTGGTACAATCTAATTTATCTGGGTATCCAGAGGCACCATGATGCGACACAGGTAATTATTAGGGAAGCTTGAAAAGATGGGAATTAGCAGAATTATACAGCAGGTAAGGGACTGAGTTTGGACAGATGAAAACAGGCAGTGCTGAGGAGAGAGTGATGGGAACTGAGTTATTACTACCAGAGCTCCTCAATGATCAGCCCTGTAATCAATCTTATTTCTCACTGGAAATACAGCAGTGGTTTTAGCAGCGATTAAGTGGTGCATTATTAGGGCACCAGAGGATCAGTCAAAAGAAATTAAAATAACTTGAGGGCTATAGCAATGAAATTGAATGAATTTTAATATTTTAAGATGCAAATTAAGTTAAAGATGGAGATAAAATAGTTCTTTTGTTAGCAGGAACTTCTCCAGACAGAAACAAAGGAGGAGAAGGAGGAATACCTGGATGCAGTGGCTGGTCTCAGCAAAACCACATGGGAACTGGAGAAAAGGAAAGGAAGTTTTTGGATCTCTTTAAAAGGATCTTCCAGGTGAAATTAGGAAGAATCAAATCCTTTGACAGCAAAAGGCCGAATGTGGTGGCCCACTACCTGCCTTACCAGAAAATCACAGTCTCCAGTCCAGCCTCTTTGAAGTGGGGCCAAAAGTGGGGACAGAGCATGGCTCCTCGGGGCTGAATTTTGGAAAGCTCCAGGGACTCAACTATGAGCCACATAACTGGTGTTTAAACCACCACTGCTCAGGAGCTGAAATCCCACCGGACTGTGCTGTCCGGGAGGAAAGTCCAGGGCACCACTGGGTGCCCAAACCGGCTGGAGGAGACAGCTGGGAGCATGTCCCCTGTTGCCCTCCACCGGACAGCAGGAGAATGTCACACTGCTGTGTCATGTCTGGGGACAGCACATCCCCGAAGCATCTCCTCTTTCAGCTGGGGTAATGCTCTGTGCTCTGGGAACAGAGCAGCTGAGCTCCAGCTCTGTTTTCGCTCTGGCTGTGTCTCATGTAGCAACAGCTGGGGGACATAGGTTTGCTCAAACCACAGCCAGACGATTGGAAATAAAAACGATATTCATATATTAATTAACATCTGGTTACCCGTCTAATTACACGATACAATGTGCATGAGCTTTTTGTTCCCTCCATATTTTATGCATTGAATGAAAACTAAACAAATGTTGCAAAAGCAACACTGCAGAAGCAAAAAACCAAACAGTATCCAAGTTTGTACTTATAACACTTACTGACCCATCAGTTTAATTAATATGCAAAGGAGGACATGACTAAACCATGACCACGAAGATGGTGGTGACACTGAACTGGAATTAACACCCAGCCTGCTCCAATCTGGCCATTTTCCATTCCCTTTGCATGCATTCTTCATAAAAAATAATAATTTGTTAAACTGAGCAGCTCAGGGCCTGATTTAGCAAATTATTACTTAACAATTTTCAAAAGCTACTCTTAATGAAAACAGGTCCTAAAAAAATAGCTGGAGAGCACCATCCCAGAGAAAAGGAGCTGCTGTCACTCTGCCTATGGAAACCATCCGACAGCGACCGGTGCTTTCTGCCATGCCTTGGGGATGGAAATAGAAGAGAAGGAGGGGAGGAAAGCCAGGTTAACTAACAAAAGTCATCACTCAGGTTGTCTGGTGGTAACGCATCATCCTGTGCCTGTGGCTGTCCCTGTGCAGCTGGCAGGGATGGGTGACAGGACAGCTGGTGGCTCTCAGGGAGGTGAGGGGGACAGTGTGTGTCTGCACGGGGATGTGGTGGGCCAGGGAAGAGAAAAGCTGAACACAGCCTAGGGCTGGGTGTTTCGAGACAGGGGCATTGAGAGAGAAGGCAGAGAGGAAAGCAGATCCCCTCTTCCTGCCCCACAACCTGGGGAAAATAAATGTGCAATGCATTCTGCCCCACTGAGAAACCCAAACAGGCTCTGAACACGATTAGCCACTCTCTCAAAAAGGTTGCAGGCTTCATTAAAAACACAACAGCAGGACCTCAACCCTAAGCTCACAGACTCCCTTCTGAACCCAAGAGCAAGGATGGAGTGACAGGAATCTTGGGGCTTGCAGGGTTTTGGGAAAGAGCTTTCACAGAAGCTGGACCCCTCGGCACTCAGCAGTGTCCATCCTGCCCAAGTACCAGGCCAAAATCATGGCTCTGTTTGATGCTGATGCCATGGAGGAAACATAAAACCACTTGCTCCCTTCTGCATAGGCTGGTGCCCATGTTGGAAACCTCTGCCCAGCACAGCAGACACATTTGGGTGCCACTGGGATGCGAGCAGACATGTGGGATGCGAGCTCTGACGGGTTAATGCCACCAGCCAGCACCTGGTGCCAACCTCAGTTGGTTAGAAGGACCAGGAGCAGAGAGAGTTCCTCTCCTCACTCCAGTCACCTGTCCTGCCCTGATGGCAGCCAGGTGTGATCCAGCCCACCTGGCTGATCTCACTGCAGCACCTCCGTGAAGGTGACCCAGCAGGATCCCATCATGAAATCCCTGCCTTATGGTCAGCCTCCCATAACCCCATATAGACATTTCCATCCCTTACTGCACCTCTGCATGAGGCCAGATCCACACTCCACTCTCTGGGAAGGGGGTCCCCATGAGGACACTCCCTGAGCAGAGCAGGTCCCGTGGCCTCAGCCCACTGCTCGAGCATTTTCCCTGTGCTCAGCTCCCACTACACTGCCAAGCTTCAACTGTTTGGGTTGAAATTTTCCACACTGGGTATCTGCCTCTGGCTGAATTTTTTGGGACGGTTTTAGATTAAAAGAAGTCCAGCCAATTCCAGCAAGGCAGCTGGGAGAAAATATCATTTTCTTCATGTTAAAAAAAAAAGGTGAAAAAGTAACTTACATCTTTTGTTATGAAGCCATAGGCTTCAAAGCATGGACTTGGCATTTGTACCTGGATGTGGCCTTTCAGAGCCTGAAGGGGCTCCAAGAGAGCTGGAGAGGGACTTGTGACAAGGGCCTGGAGAGACAGGACAAGGGGGAATGGCTTCAAACTGCCAGAGGGCAGGGTTGGATGGGATATGGGGAAGAAATTCCTCCCTGTGAGGGTGGGGAGGCCCTGGCACAGGGTGCCCAGAGAAGCTGTGGCTGCCCCACCCCTGGAAGTGTCCAAGGCCAGGCTGGATGGGGCTTGGAGCCACCTGGCCTAGTGGAAGGTGTCCCTGCCTATGGCAGGAGGGTGGAGGGCCATGAGGTGCCATCCCACAGGCCCACGTGCCACCCACTTCATCTCAAGTACCCCGATCAAAATCACAGCCAGCACAACCCAGCAGCACATCTGCAGAGCCACGCGGGCGTTGCTCCATGAGAGCTGGCACGCACAGACTCAGAGCCCACCGCCCTGGCCCCTGGGCACCAGCTGGGCTGGAAAGCCCAGGCAAAGAGCAACGCTCAAGCCAACTCTTCTTTCCAGGGCTGTGTGCTTCAACTCTCCCTTCCCTAAATGGGAATCACAAGAGTTCCCTGTCCCAGAGATGGCTGCTCAGAAAAGAAAAATCACAAGAGATGAAATAGTGATGGAATAACGCCTCAGAGCAAGAAGTCAGAAATTCATCTGCTGGAGTATCCCACTTCCCTCACTCAACTTCTTGATGTGGAATTTGGAATCGAGTGGGGCTTACACCTCACTCCCTAAATTGGGACACTTGGTAAGTAAGAGTTTGTTCTTTATTTGTGTCTGCTCTGTGATCTTCAAGACAGCTTCAGTCTTCAGGGCTCCCACCCTCTGATCCTTCACCAGCACCAGGAAACGTGCCAGGAGGAAGAACAGAGAGAAACCCTGAGGAGGCAACTGTCATGTGAAACTCTGGCACGAATGGTGCAACCGGTTGCATGTCAGGGGGCTTGGGAAGGGGTGGTGGGAGCTGGCAGGGTGGGCAGTTGCTCAAAGGAAACCACAGAGGACTGACCAAGCACTGGGGAGATTCCACACATACCTCCCAGATATGCCGGCGGTTACAAAATCCCTGCCCGGATAGGGTGGCGGCATGCCCTTGGTGAGGGAAAAAAAGGAGAAAAGGAAAAAACAAAACCCCAACCAGCCATTCATGGGGCAGACAGAAGGCTGCGAGTCCTCTGCTTTCATGAGACACCGCAGGCATCAAGACATCGCTGGCCTGGAATTTGGGCTATGCTTGCGGTCCGTGAGGCGACTCCGAAGCCTTCGGTCCCATTAAGCAACATTACATGATAATGCAGCAGCACTCTCAGACTGAGGGAGAAGGGAAACAAAACAGATGACTCTGGATGGAAAGGCATTGCTGTAAACCTGGGAGGGAGAAGAACATTCCTTTGGATACTCTTTTTGGCTGGTTGCATCCTTTCCTCCCAGCTCCCACCTCTCTCTCCCTCTCCCTCTTCCTCCTCTTGGAGAATTGGTGACAGCAAGGTTTTTTTTTTTACTAATATTTCCATATGAAATAGAAAAGAAGAGTGTGAAAGGCCATGTGGAGCGGTGGCAGCTAGACAGTGGAATCTGCAACTGAAGGGTGGAGTTGGAGCACTGGAGAGGTGCCGGTTATTTATAGGGTATGAGAGAACACAAAAAATGTCTGGCCCCTTTAAGGCCCCTTAATCCAAACAACCAATGGAAAGGGGAAAAAAAAAAAGGAAAAAAAAAGAGAAAAATAAAGCAAAAAAAGAGAAGGAAAAAAAAAAGAAAAAAGGCATCTCTGTACCAGACTGTAAAGTGTGAATGACGACCAGGGGATGGCCTGGCACGGTCCTGCCCCGTCCCTCCAGCCAGACCTGCGCTCATGTCAGGGCAAGCATCCCACTGGATCAGCCGGACCAGCACTGGGGCACAGAGCCCTGTGGTCCTGAGGCAGCCCTGCATCGCAGCTGCCTTGAGGGTGGGACGTGGCAGCTGTTTAATCCATGAGACAGCAGCGCTGGAGCGGCCGCAGAGACGAATGGCGCATTCAAGAGATATCAAAAGGGACAAGCTGAGAATGTCGGGAGTACAGCCTGCAAATTCCCTTTCTTCAGTCTGCACTCATGGAGCAATCTTTGCACTCTGATCCTCGAATATGATTCATGTCCTCACTCGTTTTGGGATCTATAAATGGGAGGATCATCTGTAAGGCCTCCTCATGTCCAGGTATTTCAATGTCGATGTGGATGTTCTGGGAAAGCTGCTGGCTGGACCCCCGTCATGGCTGGTCTAAGCAGGGTTATTTGGCCACAGGCCTGGGAGGCCATCACTTCCAGCTCTTTCCAAGCATTTCTGATAGATTGTAGGCCAGCTGAGTAATGTCTTTCCTCTACAAGACATCTTTCCTGAAGAGGACTGAGAGGGACCTCGGTGCAAAGAGGTGCCACACAAACCACGGCAGTTTTGTGCTCTTTAGCAAAACTCCTTTTTTGCTTCTTTCCAAAAGAAATGCATGAGGTTATGCCTATTTTTTCTAAGCTGGCATAAGGGAATTGTGAATAGGTCCTGGAGGACACTCAACACTTGGGTGATTTAGTGTCCAACAAAGTGGGTAAGTCATCAGCTTCAATGAATACACACCTGGAACCAGGAGAACTGAAGACAGACAATTCTGTGGGTAGAAAGGGGTCAGGAAAGAGATTCAAAAGCTCGAGCAGATGACAGTGACACTAAATCCTCAGGTCTTTTCACAAGCCCTGCTCTTATTCCCTAGGATCCTGTTGAACCCACGAGCCTCCACTAATAGGTTTCATTCTCCTCTGCCAGTATCAAATAACAAATGTCAGATCTCATATGGGAATCACTAACAACATAAAAATGAGATTTATATGGAAAGATGAAGTTCAAAAGAATAGTTACAAACCCCAGAAAGGTTTTGTTTGTACCCAAGCACACACAAATAAAATCAAAGTCAAAACAGTGCTGTTCAGAATTGCGATCACCATCACCCGTGACCTTTTCCCACCATCACTGTGATTCTGAATGCTGGACTTTGGCTGCAAATTAATTTGCTGAAACTGAGGAAAATGCTTCCCTGATGTGTAAATAAGAAAAGGCTGAACATGCATTAGGTAATTTCAAACTTCCTTTAACTGCATGCTAATACTCCCTTTAGCTCCAGGAGCTCCAGCGCTCTAGATGTGCTCCCAACCTTCCAACCTTGTGAGAAGGATGACATAAAAGTCCTCAACTGCCAGTGGATGACGCTGGTTGAGCTTTCCTGGTGACCACAGAAATGCTTAAAGCATCGCAGATCTGGAACACACAGAGGCACGGAGAGGTGAAAAGACTTGGTCACGGTGGGGCCTGGACAAGAGGCGTCTCAACACAGCTCCTGTGATGTCAGTGCCCCAGGGAGGCTGGACTGACCTCAAGCAGAGCGGTGAGGAAGAGGAGGGCTGAGCCTCCCTGCTTCTCACAAGGCGAGTCCAGGAAACTCAGACCTCAGCCCTCCTCCTGCTCTGGACTTCAGCCACTGGCTCCTCCGACTTGGAGAATCTGTCAGCACACCTCAACCCTCGAAAACTGGGGCTTGAGCCAAGGCCCTCAAAGGGGAGCAAAGGAAGGATGGGAGACAGAGTCCAAAAGTGTCTTTCCGCCCTAAAGGTGAGCCCTTTGGAAGAGGCTGCAATCCCACGCGCTCCGCCTGGGGACAGCCTGCCAGTGGCTGTTTGATATGTGGAGTGAATGAAAAAGTTACCCCCACGCAACGATGTTCCAGCACCTTTCAGCACCAACCTGTCTTTTCCTTTATCTTTTTTTTTTTTTTTTTTAAACACAGACTCTTGGGAAAGTAACTCAGCAGAGCAGAGACAGAATAGAATTGTCTTTTCTTTTGGCTTCCAACGCAAGAATGCAAAGCATTGTCTCTCTGGGAGGAGAATTAAGTATGGGCAAGTGTTTTGGCAAGAGAGCCACAAAGGAGAATGGAAGGCAAGGATGAGGCGGGGGAAGAGGAAGGGAGGGAGAGCTGGGGGTCAGATGGATGGTTTCGTCTTTTATAAATCTTGGATGGGGAAGAGGCACACAGATGGCTTTGTGTTTTAAATGATTCTAATAAATCAGCTCCATAATCAAAATGCCCTTGTCTCTCTTTTTTTCCCCCTCTTCCACGGATCACAGCTGAGCAGTGAGGCTGGAGAGAGGGAATGGCAGGGACTGGGGACGAAGCCCGACCGTGACAAGGGAGTACGCAAACCCCTGTGCCCGTGTGAGCCACCACAGCACTGGCCATGTCACCTCTGAGTGAACAAATGACATCAGCAGGGGAAGGAATGAGCACAAGGGGCTCTACAGCCAGCAAGGATGGGCAACCCTGGCAGAATCCTGGACATTTCTAAGGAGGAACGTGCCCACACGTGTAGGAAGAAGGTCTGAGCATGAGAGCTATCTGCAAAGAGAGGAGCTGCCCTGATGGTGGGGGAAGGAGTGGGAAAAGGCAGGGTCTCGTCTCTCCCAGGCGAGAGCAGACGTGCCGGGGAGGAATGCTGTGTCTCTGTTCCAGCGCTCCAACTTGGCTGTGAGGAAGGTGCAGCCTCTCCTCCTCCAGCAAGAGCCACTGGGCCTGGTCCGCAGGGGGAGCGGAGGCTCCTGCAGTTCGGGTTTTCCATTTGGAGCTCCATGTGGCACAAACTCCCATCGGTTTCCTTGCCAGAGGGAGCCAGGTGGAGAGAACAATAAAAAGCAGGAGGCGCGGGGCGGGGCAGGATGGTCCAGAGCGGATGCAGAGGATGGAATTAATCAGCTGTCTGGGAGGAATATTCGAGCTCTTCGGCTTGTCGTCAACGCCTTCTCCTCCTTCCCAAAGACAGACACAATGAGAGACCAAGGAACATTTCCTATTGTTACAGGGGATTTGTCCACAAGGTCCAGCCCCATGTGGAAGTCATTACCGGCTGGGAGTGGTAGGTATCCGCACAGAACATGCAGCGAGATGGGATGGGGGAGGGCAACTGGGAAAACGTTGAGAGACCAGAGATGATGTGTCCCTGCCTAACTGATTTAAGCATCTCGAGGGAGGTGGTCACCACAGCAGCCCGGCTCCAAGTCCAGAGATCACTGTGGGCTGAGGTACAAAGTGTTTTGCTTTGTGTCACCCCTTGGGCTGAGCCAAAGTCCTGAGTGCTCCTGTGAGAAGCCATCAAGGTAGCTCAGCACCAACGGGAATGGATCATGAATTTCACTGCTGCTACCGAACGGGGAAAAGAGGGACAGCGACATCAAGGTTTTCTTTTCTCTCCTCTGACTCTCCCTAGACAGAAAATTAGAGTGGCTGCGGCAGCAGCTGTACAAAGCACGAGGTGAGGAGCTGACCACTGCCCACCTGCACGTCCTCCTACTCCAGCAGAACTTGGCCTTCAGGATTATGCATGGAAGAAAGTAATTATCCGTGGGTGAGAGCCCAGGACTCAGTGATCAGAGAGAGTCAACACCTCCGTGCTCTCAGGGGAAGGCAGATCCTTTTAGACGTATTACATCTAAGCTTGGTTTTTTCACATTAAATCATACTTTAGACAGCAGCATCTCCAAGAACGGTGATGTCAACATCCCCAGAACAGCTGGAGGGAAGGGGCACCTCAGAAATCCATGGGAAATTCACATCCCAACTCATTTGCTGCCATGTCTCCAGCCTCCCTGCTCCTGACCTGCTGGGTACTGAACGGGACTGAGTTGAACAGAGGTTGCTGTAGGTAAAACAGTCCTGTGTACAACAAAGCTGACCTCCCCAAGTTCTCTCATGTCTTCCCCAGCCATGAAAGAGCAGATAGAAACAAAGTCAGTCATGTATATTGGGGTAAAAAATGATTGTATGAAGCCTGGTTGGGCCATTTGGTCTGACAAGAACCACGTGATGCACGGGAAAAAGAAGTGAGAGAGGAAAGGGGCAAGCACACAGTCCAGGGCTCTGTGGGGACACAGTCCGTGGGACAAGCAGTGTCTGCTGGGGTTTTCAGAAGGTTCCAGAGACAACTGCCACATTTAGAGATGGGTACATGGACCTGCCTCAAACCACACCTCCCCAACAGCACTGGGGAAGCAGGAGAACACAGCTGTGGGGAGACGGGAGGAACAAGGACTCTCCGCCACGCCGACATGCTGCAAGACATCCTGGACAACTGCCCCAGCAACAGCCTCTTGTGCAGCACAGATTAAGCAGATTTCTCCAACCTTCTGCCCTCCTGCTCCAGCCCAGCCCCCCACACCCCATTTCTTGCCTCCATCAAATTCGCTGCCCACAGGAGCCCTCACCAAGCCAAGTATGGTGACACAATGCTGTGCTGCTCCTCTTTAAAAAGTAAAACAAAATAAAAGAAGAATGCTTGTTATACTTCCACTGAAATTATCAGCGGGAAGCTCGGGATGCTCAGCTCATTTGTCTCAGTGAATTTCACCTCAGGTGAGCAGGATGTCCCTCCCCACAGGACAGCGTTCAGCTGGGTACTTTTACCAGCATGAACAGCGCAGCTTTTCCTTGTAAATGGGGTGAACATTCTCCTTAATTTATGTCCTACAAGAACTCATTTTTACCAACATTTATGCATCATAACACATTGCCCTCACCCAGCAAATTCTCAACACGGGCACAGCTTTGTGTATGCCTGAGATCTTCCTGGTTCCAATGAGCTTTTCAGCAGCAGCTTGCTGAAGAGGCTGAGGCTGTGCTTATGTTTTATGGATCTGGAAAAACTGTTACATAGCAATAGGGTTCAAACAGGAGCCCCCAGATCCATCAGATGTTTGACTTGCCTGGTACATGCAGTCTAAAATGGAAACGGGATGGGAAACATAATAAAATGCAATAAAAATGTCTATAAACATTTCAGGTTATTGAAAAGAATCTCTCTTTGTAAGTTCCCTAACTTTTGAAATCATGAACATGTATTCTCACAAAGCTAGACAGAGAAGTAGCTCATATTTAATTTAAATTTGCCTTGTTCCAATTACACCTACAAAATACACGTGACATTTACATGTATAAAATACACTATTACACTGTAAAATATATTTTTATGTAATTTAAATTAAATTTAAAGTTGAAATCATAGTGAAACTAAATGTATTTGTTTGCCATATGTATTTGGGGGACATGCCATCCTCATCCTGTACTACCAAAGAATATAAAAATAAGGCTAAATATTGAACTCATGGAGCTCTCTTTTCCCTTTTAGCTCTTTTTTTTATTTTTAAACATCAGCTGAATTTTTTGACAATCTTTTTAACACCATATGCACGCTGTGGTACTGAAGATGACATGAGCATGGTGTGGATCTGCTCTGTCCAGGGGGGGAAGCCCATCACCCCTCCACGAAAACGGCTGTGATGGCTCAGCTGGACAAAGCCACCCCCTGTGACAGCAGAGAGGCCACGGCCACCATGGGGAAGGCAGACACGGGGTGCCCACGCCACACCACGGTGACCTCCCAGGGCTCCTCAAGAGCAGCCCCCTCTCACCACCAACCACCCTTCTCCCACCTCCCTTGCCGCTCTCCCCCCACTCCCAGCTCTCCTTCCCCTTCCCTCTCTCTCTCTTTCACTCTCCCACCACAGCTGGTTAAAATTACGCTGGAATTTTGTTTTTCTGTCAAGTGAATTTGGACCTGGTAAATCCCTCCCAGCCATTCCAGTGGCCTCCCAGCGAACATCCAGGCTGGATGTAAAGCACATGATTTAAGAAAGGTGCTGCTGGAGCTATTTCCGAGCACCTTCACAACAGGGGGCTGGGGGCAGCCAAGAGGGGCTCCTGGGGCTCACAGATACCCAGGGAGGGATGTCAGGGTGTCCACGTGAGGAATGGGCAGGGGAAGGAGGAGAAGTCTGAAGGCATGGCCTGTCAGCTGAAGCAGCTCACCCTGCAAAAAGGATGCAGAATAACCAAAAAAATAACAGCAAAAGAACACAAAACCATGTCAGGCTTGGAGAAACCCCAGCCCTTTTGTCTGGAGAGATCACAGGAGCAAACACAAAAAGCCTTGGGTGAGGGAAGCCAACAGGGAGCTGTGGCACAGGAGGAGAAGGACACGTTCTTGGCTAGCCCCGGGGAGGTGGCTACAACACATGACAACAAACCGAGGCCCCAGGCGTGTACCTGCACACCAGTGCTCGTGCCTGGCACAGCGTGGCTCTCAGTGGTGTTTCAGTCACCTCTGCCTCGAGCTGGCACAGCTCAGCTCAGGGCAGCTGTGAGTGCCTGGGCTGAGGGGTGGTGGGACCTGGGCAGGGACGTGGCCATGTCCACGCCCGAGAGCCTCCCCTGCTCTGCAGCATCGGTGGGGAACTCAAACAACCCCAAAATTGGTGTCCCACCTCCAGCGTCATCCCCAAGGAACTCCAGGATCTCCCAAGAGACCAGGCAGCAGTTATGGGCAGGACTAGTTAGGAATTTGAGGTCAAAACCAGCTGTACAGCAAAAAAGTCTATTAAAAGTAACAGGTTTAGAAACAGACGTACAGGTCACAGAAATTTTGGATCGGGGGAAACAAAGTGAGTCAATGCCTCTGGTAGCATTGAAATTGCCCCATTATGACATTTTTGGAATGGAACAATGCTATTCCAGCTTTCAAAATGACTTTTTTAAAGACAATCACCAATGGTTAAAAATACGAAGTTTTTAAAAGGTCAGGAAGAGAAAAAACTTTTCACTTTCGCACAACAAAACCTCTGATTAGCCCTAAGTGGGTTTTACGAGTGGGCAAGGATGGGAGGTAGGGGCTGTAAAGGGCAGATTTTATTTAATGGAATATTTCAAGTTATTTTAGAAGGCAAGAAGGGGAACTGTTCCTTTAGGTCATCATTAGATACATGCATGTTGTGCATATATACACATGCATATATCCATACACACCTCTTTCCAGGCCCAACATCCAGGCCCTCTCCAGGTTTAATTAATACCTGGTTATGCTGGGCATGTAGACACGATCCCTGTCCTGGACAGTTTCTGATCCCAAAAGAACAAACCAAAGGATGAATGAGGATCTAAGGGGGAAAGCAACAGCTTAAACCCCCTCAAAAGGTTCAGCAAACCTGCAAGCAGAATCCAAGAAGCCCTGGGTATCACTCAGTGCATTATGCACTTGGCCAAGTGCGTGGAGGAAAAGCTATTTTTAAGGTGATGACTGAGCAGCTGAACGCAGGCTGGGTTGGATGTGAGCATGGAAGAGAGGAGAGAGATGGGCTGTGCACGCGTGCGTGCCCACAGGCACGTCCATGCCCACCTCCTGCGCGAGGCCAGCAACCACTTCTGAAATCACCCACAGGAGGTGTAAAGAAAAGAAAGAAAATCAAAGGCTGAACTTGGTACTCGTCCATATTCCTCCTCCCCTCACCCTAAACACGGCAATAAAAATGGTAAATTAAGGCTTTTTTTTTCCTCTTAGTCTTCTCTAAGATGATATGAGAATGCTTTATGTATAATCTAGATTTATGGCTTTTTTTGTTTTTCATTTAAATGCAGGGTTATGAAAGAAAAAGAAGTCATGTTTTGGTCAAAAATAGAAAACATGCAAACAGAAAATTTCGATATCATTGCAATATTAATATCATTTCGATATTAATATTGCAAACCTAACGCCTGCATTTTTATGTGTATATAAATACATATTCACACACACAAAGAAGATATAGAACCAAACCCCACGCTTATACATCATGTTTATACACTACATCTAAGTGTACTTATAGTGAATTCACTTACTGACTTTTTTTGGTGCTTGAAAACATGCCAGTAAAAAGCCAAAATGTCAGTAAACACAGTGGATGTCGTCACTGTTTTCCCTCTTCAGGTTGGTTTCCCTGGTGTACAAAGGTCAGCTCCAGCTCCAGCATAAATTATTGCTGCCTATTTGACTCATAATAACATATCCAAATAATAACCAACACATGCTGGATGCTTTATGGATGAATAATTCCTACCCCAAAAAACTGGAAATTTAAACAGTTTAGATGTAGCAAAACTGGGAGAAAAGTCGCACTGCCCAGGTTGTGTGGCCAGGGGCAGAGTAAACCCTGTGCTCAAGGAAAGCCTCCAGGCCTGAACCATCTCTGCCAGCACCTCCACATCTGCCCTTGCTGGACCCGAGGCAGGAGAAGCACCTGGGGCACGTTCACGGTGGACAAACCTCCGCTAAAACCCAGGAAACCTTCGGGTGCTTTGACCTGGAGCGGAGCTGTCGTGCTCTGGGACACCCAGGCGGGCGTAGAGGCGCAGAGCGAGTGCCAGTGGATGGGACGCTGCCTTCCCCTGGCAGGACGGGGTCCGGCTGTCACCCACCCCTGCCCTGCAGGACCTGCTCTGGCTGAACACGTGGCTGAGAGCCCTCCAGCCTCCATGATTCCCCGCACATGACGAGCACGAGCACAAACCCGGGCCGGCCCTCCGAGCACATCCTCAGCCTGTGCTGCTGGCTCCGTCCCTGACATGTAAATAATGACATACCATTTCCATGGCTCTCCAGCCTATTACGCTGCTCTTTGGACCTTGCCTCCCATCCGAACAGAAAACCTGCGTCCCTGCGTGACCCTCCTGGCGCAGCCAAAGCAAACCAACGTGCTATATTTGTTTTTCAAGCCCTGGCCAGGAACGATTCCCGTAAGGCTCAGCCTGGCTTAATGGAGCTGTGTCTGTGCTCTGCCTCTAAGCCTGCACTTGGCCACGGGGCCGGAGCCGCTTTTGCGCTGGCTCGGGCAGGACGCAGCAGGGTTTGCTGAAGGTAACAAAGTGAGAAGCAGCAGCAGAAAGGGATGGTGGGGCAGCGGGGGAGGAAGAAAACAAGAGAGACAAGGGAAAACAAGGAGGAGGGGCAGACAGAGGGTGCTCCCAACCTTCCCAATGTACTGTGGCTGTTCAAGACAAACTCGGCTGGGCAGCAGGTTTGCAGCGAGGAGCGCGGTGAGAGGACAGCGGGGCTGGATGAGCCGTCACCAGGACCTCCTCACCACCTATGTCACACCACCACACTCATCCCCTCCAGCCTCTTGCTCGACCGCAGCAGCCAGGGTGTTTTTCTTGGAGGCGGATGCCGCTCCCCACATGTTTCATTCACCCCAAAAAGTGGTGTTCTGACACAAACATGATGACATAAATCTTGCCCTAAAATAGACACGTGAGCTGCTGAGCTTTTTTCCATCATAATAAAGCAATGTCCTCTGTGTCTGGTGAAGCCTCTTGCCACTCTCATGGGTACCTGCTTTATTGCAGAAGTATCTGCAGTACAAAGAGTCCTGGATAGCACCAGAGCACCATGTGCAGAGTCCCCATATACAGACAGTCCTGGTAGTAGGGCACAGAGAGACTTATTTTCCCACGAGACACCTTTTGCCAGCAGGATTTCCTCGCTGGGGGCACTCAGAGGAACAAGCAGGTTTGTCCAAACAAGGATGTTTGCAGCCAGTCGAGTGCAATGGCCACAGGAAGCAATGAGATGTTAATTAGGGAGGTTCACAGCAAGTCCTGCTAATTGCATCAGTGAGGTGCAAGAGTCCCATACTCTGGTGCCTGTGAGGACACCCAGATTTGTCCATTCTCCCTGGTGTGCCCAGACCCTGGGCACCAGAGCAGAGCAAAGGTTGAAGCTGCAGAGTCTCCCCACTGGAGATATTCCAGAACCATTTGGACACAATCCTGTGCCATGTGATCTGGGAAGGCCCCGTGTGAGCCTGGAGGTGGGACCAGATGATCCAATGTGGTCTCTTCCAACCTGACCCACTCTCTGGTCCTGTAAAGGAGTTATACCAGGCTCAGCACACAAAACCCAAGCAGTTCCACTGCTGCCAGATAGGAAAAGGTTTGAGGAGGATGAGAAAAGCATGGCTATTGGACCCAAATCTCCTGTGTAGTGCTGAAATATGTCCAGAGAAAAGCAGGAGAAAGGAGAGATTGAATCTGAAAAGCTTGGCTTAAGAGCCAGACCAGGAGCTGAGCTCACTCAAAGTTTGGATGTATTCAACTGGGAACAGATTTGGCTCCTCAGGAAGAGAATGGCCATGAAGTTTGGACCCAGAACGAAACTTCTACTGAGTTTGTACCGCTGGAGTTTCAGGTTTTTTGTTGGGACCCACGCTATGAGGAAGCACCCATTGCTGCTGGCAGGTGGGACCTCCACACTCACACTGCAGCCCACCCAAATTGCACCCACTTCAACACACTTCATGCTCAGGACATGGGACAGTAACCAAATGTCCTCACCTCATGGCCAGCATTGCTTTGCGTTCTGTGAACAAGGAACCTCTGAGCCCACCAAACCTCACCAAGGTCAGATATAATGAGGATGAGAAACATCTTCCCCTGAACATCCTCAAAACCAGCAAACGAGTTACCTGGAAAGCCACCGAAGAAGCACATCTGGGAGGCCTGGGTGTGCCTGCACATCCCAGGCTTCTGCAGTCAGGCAGGGGGGTAGAGGATCTCTCCAAGGCCATCTCTCAACTGCAGGGATTCTCCATCCCTGGGCAGCACAGGCAGGGGGGGAAGAGGCAGCTGAACATTTCATGGTAAATGTAAAACATTTCTACAAACCAGAACCTCTGCCCAAAGGGTACTGAATGACTCAGCTGTGCAAAGGAGCCCCTCATCTCTGGGGATCTTGGGCACGTGGGACCACAAGTCACCATTTGTGCTGGGTGTAATTAAGAGCATTGAGTCAAATTCCTGACCACGACCACAGCCACCCGTGGGCTGTGGCTACGAGGGAGCCATGGTGACCACAGCAGCATCTCAGAAATGCCACCTCTGGCCAGGAGCTGCCCCTGACCCCCCCATCAGTGTGGGCATCTCCCACAGCCTCGCTGTACACAGGACATCAGTGTCCAGCTGAGACGTTCTTGCATCTTTACCCAGAGTGGCACTCGGCGAGCTAAAATGATGTCCCTGCCACTGACACCCTCACTGGTGCTGCTGCAGGGACAGGGCACAGCTGTGGGGAGGTGGGGTCTGCAGGGCACGGCCTGCACACGATGCCAGAGATGCCAGTCTTGCTTGGAAAGCCTGGATGGGCAGGAACACAGGCAGAGCTGCAACTCCACCTCAGCCCTGCCCGCTCCTGCCTACCTGCCTCGGGAGGGAGGGAGGAAGCGATGGTGCCACGCGTCCCTCGGGTTGCCAGGGCACGGCAAGGCAAGGCAGGACAGGACAGGGCAAGGCAAGGCAAGGCAAGGCAAGGCAGGACAGGGCAGGGCAGGGAAGGGCAGGACAAGGCAAGGCAGGACAGGGCAGGGAAGGGCAGGACAAGGCAAGGCAAGGCA
>VZTE01001632.1:447798-490223 GCA_013397775.1 Eulacestoma nigropectus | reverse complement strand
GAAGGGAAGGGCAAGGCAAGGCAGGACAGGGCAGGACAGGGCAGGGAAGGGCAAGGCAAGGCAAGGCAAGGCAAGGCAAGGAGCACATGGTGAATGGCAGGGCTGGGGCTGCCTGAGTGCAGAGAGACCCAGACGGGGCCCCCTCGGCTTCCCGGCCAAGGCAGGACGGAGCAGCCCAGCTGCTCGGGCTTGGCTTCTCCTTGCATGGCAGCTGGGGGGGAGAGCCAAGCGCAGGGAGAGATGGGGAGCGTGTGCGTGCATGGGGGGCTGCAAACGCCCTCCCCTCCCACATTCCCTCAGCTTGGGGAGGAAAAAAAAAAAAGGGAATAAGGAATTAGTAATTAGAAGGTGAAATCAGGACATAAAAGAAGCAGAAAATTGTCTCAAAGGGTGCTTTTTCTTTTTAAAGGTTTCACCAAGATTTTTGCTTTTCCCCAGGGTGTCCTTTGCAAATCAGGCCTCACTGCAAAGGCTATTGGATATGACTCTGACGTCAGCAGGGAAAAGGTCCCCAGACTCTCATTAGAAAGGGGAAGAAAAAAAAAAACAACCTATCCTTTTTTTTTTCCCCCTGACCAATTTAACCTTTTCAGAACAATAAACAGACTGGTTACAGGATAAAACCAAACAAGCAGAAGGGTCGTATGTTTTGCAGCCTGGGGACAAGGGAAGGCTCATGGTGGCAAATTCCAAGGGCTTGAGCTGGCACTGCAGCTGGGCAGCCCCGTGCTCCCCATCCTGGCTGGCTCAGCACCCAGGAGCCCCTGGGCAGCAGCACTGTGCCCACAAACAGGGTTGCTTTTAACCCTTTGCTAGTCTGGGAACTGAACATTTCACCACTTGAGCCAGTGTGCTGGCATCAGAAAGGGGTCCTGTGATGCTGAGGGATACATTGGATGGGGAGTGGGAGCAGCCAGTGGCACCCACGGGCAGGGATGGGTTTTGTTCCTGGCCCGGCTGCTGACAGAGCCACAGTGACAGAAACCAGTGAGCAGGGTGAAATGCTGCTCTGCCTTGCCCCAACGTGCAGGGCCAAACTGATTTACTGTAACCCTATCTTGCTGCAGCGGCTCCGTGAGTGAAGTCCTGCAGCAGCTCCCCAAATGCCCCTTGCAGACTTCCCACCCAGTTTGGAGAATGCTTGGATGTCAGGGTTTGCATGGTCCTTGCACACAGGTTCTGTACAGGAGTATTGTAGGGCTATCAGCAGCTCCTCATTGGATAAATAAAGCATCAGAGCCCTTGGCTGCCATTTCAGAGGATAACACAAGTGTGAACGAGGCCCTAAGGGGCCATGCTGAGTCAGGAACTGTCCCAGCCATAGAGATTGTGCCCAAGTCTCTGGAAAATAAGATATTTAAGTTTTAAGATGGTGAAGGGTCACACCTAAATGAAACAGCCCTTTCCAAATTATGAAGATGAGGCTTGTTGGTGTGCAGTACATGGGACGGTGCTGATGGAGCCCAGGACACCCAGGGTGGGCAGTGGCTCAGGGGGAACATCTGCTCATCCCATGTTATTTTGGGCCCAATTTTCCCAGCCCGGGAAGAGCAGATCCTGCTGAGCAGACCTGGCAGGGCTCCTCATGAGAACTGGGCTGCTGCCGTTCTGCAGGAAGTGGAGGAAAAATTGTTCTGAGGTGGGAAAAAGACAGTGAGTGGCAGATCCAGCTGACAGAAGGGGGAGGACCAAAGGGCTGGGCAGCTTCTCCGGCCTTCCCATTCCACATGGATGCTGGACCCCCCTGCTCCCCACCCCCTCTATGGGTTTGTTTTCCTGGGAGATTCTGCATGGTTTCCTTCTCCTCTTTCTGGGTGCCCTTGAGCCCTGAGCAGCCCCTTCCCTTGGCCCTGCACCTTTTGCCATGCTGTCCACGGAGTGAGGAGACAACTCCCCACCTGGCACAGTGGGACTCTGCTTCAAAGCCTGCCCTGCACACCCTAAAGCCACAGCACCCCATCCCATGCGCTCTCCCATCCCACCCAAGGACTTTTCCTTGGTCCCTGCTGTACTGCAGGGATGCACAGCTCTTCTCCCTGCTGCCAGTGTCGGAACCACGCT
This sequence comes from Eulacestoma nigropectus, assembly GCA_013397775.1. Taxonomy (NCBI): domain Eukaryota; kingdom Metazoa; phylum Chordata; class Aves; order Passeriformes; genus Eulacestoma; species Eulacestoma nigropectus. The sequence goes on along the minus strand of VZTE01001632.1, from coordinate 488,162 downwards.
GGGGCTGGATACCAGTTGCCCCAGCTCAGCTATGCTGGCGAGAGAGAGGACAGGAGCTTTGGCCAGATCTCCACCCAGCCACGTTCCTCCAGGGTGGGGAGGGAGGAAGCACAGAGGCCGCTTGCTCCCGGCTGGCTGGCCCCAGGCTTGGCTTGCCTGCGCTGGGGCGGGTGTGCAGACAGGGCTCTTCCCTCTCCCTTTCCTTTCCGTTTTGCATTTTGCTGTCCAGGGCAGTGAATGTGGAGCCCCTCAGCCCAAAAAGCTGGGATTGCTTTCCCACCGCTCCCCCGCCATTCACACCGTCACGTCTGTCCTGTGGCACTGCCACCCACGCTCAGGCGGAAGCCTCAGCCCTTCCCGGAGGTTTGATGGGCATGTGCTGGGCTGGACAAGCCCAGGATGGGTTGCAGGGACCTTTCTGGGACAGACAGATGATAAACCCCGTGCAACAGGGCTGGCACCTCTACAGGTTGAGCCCAGGACATTTTCTCTGCCCCGGAATGCAGGAGGGGGTGGAGCTCATCAGCAGTGGATAGGGAAAGCAGTCCCGTTATTTTTGGGATTAGGATGCAATCTCCTCAATTGCCTGCCCCTGTCACAGTCCCTCCTTCCCTGGCCATGGCTCAGGACTTCCTCAAACCCCATAGAGCATCAAAAGGTGCTGAACCTTGTCAAAGTAGAGGGGGCAGGAAAGAACTGGTGATTCCCAGCTTTTTTTGCTCACCCAGTCTCAAGCCTTCACCTTTGCAGACATTCATCCCAGCTTACCCTGAGCTCCACTGTCTGCTTTCACTTCCCCACCCTGGCTAAGCCCCCAGCCCAGCAAGGCCAGCCTGACTCAGACATCACCTTGAGCCTCCTTTTACTCCAAGGAGGCTCACGGGGGGATGCCCACCCGCCAGCGCCGAAAGCAGCTTTGTGCTGTACAGGATAATCCTGGGGGTGTGGTGATAAAAATTTCCTCATCCCCATGGAAATTGAGCCATGTTCCTCACATACCTCCACTAATTCAATTTTACACTGTGTTGAAGAGACCTGCCAAACCTTTATTTTTCTTTCTTCTTGAGAAGTTTGCAGCAGAGGGGTACAGTGGGCAGAGAGGAGGGTGGGGGGGCACGAGGGAGGGGTGGGCTCTCTCCTGCCTCTCCTGCACCTCATCTCTGCAATAAATGGTCATGCTTGGGTCCTCTTCAGGCATGGTTCATTATTCTCCTTTCAAAACATGTGGCTGGGCATAAAGGGTGAGAAAAGTCTGGGGTAGATATGTAATTGCTTGGAAATACCTGGGGCAGGAGGCAGTGGATGCTGGATTTAGGTGAGTGTAAGGGATAAAAGCCTCTGAAGAGCATCTGTTATCACAGCTTAGCCTGGCATGGACCACAGCTTGTCTCACCCTTAGTCTCCACTTCTGAGATTCCCTAGTTGGGACTCCCAGCCCCACCATACCCTGCTGGTGCCCTCTCCCACGCCAGGGCTCCCCCAGCACACCTTGGTCCTGCCTTGCAGGACCTTGTCAGTGTTTATCCAGTGTTTATATGCAGATCAGCATCATGTCAAAGAAACATGGAATGGTTTGGGTTGGAAGGGACCTCAAAGCTCCACTCGTTCCCACTCTCTTCGTGGAACACCTTCCACTATCCCAGGTTGCTTCAAGCCTCATCCAACCTGGCCTTGGACACTGCCAGGGATCCAGGGGCAGCCACAGCTTCTCTGGGCACCCTGTGCCAGGGCCTCCCCACCCTCACAGGGAAGAATTTTTCCAAAGATCTAATCTAATCCCCCCCTCAGTAGGGACTCTCGTGGCTTTGGCACACACCAGTGCTGTGAGTGCTCACCGTGGCAGGGACCTGGATAAGGGCAATGCTTGGAAGCAAAAACATGCTACAAAAAAGTCCTTATGATCTTCTGGATCTCCTTGAGAGCTCCTTGGGTTTGCATCTGCAAGAGCAGATGTTTTTGCACCTGCAACAGCATCTGCAGCTAAATGGCTCTGCGAAGCCCTGATGGATCGTGTGATATCTGACACAGCACAGGGTCTGGGTGCAAGGAATCCAAAAAGGTGCCTTTACATAGAGATGAACTTTTAAAGTCCATACAAGACCCATTCGGAGAATACACACAGGGAAACTGCTGGCTCCACGTTCCTGAGCCTGCCAGGAGATTTCCTGGGTGGGCAAACAACTGTAAAAGCAAATGCATTTTCACAGGAGATTTGGTCTGGAGCCCTGGGTCTGGCCCAGCACTCAGGGCTGACACTGGAAAGCAGATGGGAAGTGGCCTGTTGAGCCATCAGGCTGGAAATCTCAGCCTCTGATTGCAGCTGGGACTCCGAGCAACCTGGTCTAGTGGAAGGTGTCCCTGTGCATGGCTGAGGATTGGAAAAGATGATCTCTGAGGCCTCTTCCAACCCAAACCATTCCATGATTCTCTGATTCCTCACAAGCCCTTCAGATGTGATTTCCTGCATGTAGGGCAGCAAGCACAAGGAGGCAGGTCATTACGGAGAGCCAAGATCAGGTACTCAGTTTCCAAAGGAAGTCTGATTTTGAACCCCTTCAGAAACTTATCGCAAATGGAACATGGATTGATCAGTTCTGCTGGTGCCAAATGCAACTGGTCAACTGAACCTGGAAGCATGTGAAGCAAGGAACACAAATTTCAAGACACTTCGATGAAATTACTAATGAGGGTGTGCAGAGCTTCTGGAGTTCCCAGTCATCAGAGATGAGAGGCAGCAGGAGGATGAAATTTGGATTCTAGTAAGTAAATAGAATCATGGAATGGAAGAGACCTTAGAGATCATCTTGTTCCAACCACTTCCACTAGACCAGGAAGCTCAGAGTCCCATCCAGCCTGGTCATGAGCACTTCCTGGAATCTGAAGTCTACAGTTTATTAGATATAAACACATAGAAAACATGGAATTCAGTAATGCTCGCAGGATAAAAAAAAAATTATATGAAAAACCTGATAAGATCCAACAAGCACAAAAGGGCTAAACCTGAGGGCATTTTACATTTTATTATTTTACATATTATGGAAGCTTTGATGTATTTCATACTTCCAAACAGCCTACACTAAGTTGTAATATCTACAGCCTCTCATGGCTACTTGAAATGCAAATTAACAACATATTCCAGTCTGATTTAACTTTCACATTCAATAACTCGGGCTTTTTTTTTTCCCTTCTCTCTGCCCTTTTTTTCTAATTTTGCTGTGAGATTACCCACTAGTTTTCTTTTAAACCTTAAATTACTCTTATGCATTCTCTACATTAGTTCCACACTGAAGCTATTTGTTTGGGATTAGTTATACTTACCTAAATGGAGGGGTGCAGGGAGGATTACTGGGAGTTTGCAGAGGGCTCTGGCAGTGGAAAGCACTATCTAAATGCTAAGTGTTATGAAGTCAGATGAGCTATTTACTGACCCCCATTGGTAATATCCCCCCCTCCAAATTGGACGCAGAAATTGAAAGAGCAGAATCCTTTTTTTGGAGAGACAAATAGTGACAGAAGGCCAAGGCAAGTTCCACAAATAAAAGAAATCCTAAAACATCACTTAAGGTCAAAAAAGGGCTGGGTTTATCGCTGATATGAATAAGCACCGGGACCCAGAGTAGGGTAGGAAGGCTGCAGAGGGGCAGAACGCAAACCCACACCTTGTGGGATCCTCCCTCTTCAGCCTTTCCCCATCATCCATCACACAAACCAAGCACCCAAACAGCTCCTCTGGCAGCAACCTGCAGCGTGGCTCTTAACCAGAGAGACAGACTGAGCTCCTGTTCTTTACAAAGAGGAGTTTTACTTTGTAAAATGCAACGTGACCTTTTTCTGGGCAATGGTATTGATTGTTTCATCCTGCAGGTCCCAAGAGAGACCAGGGTCTTATTGGGAGAGGTTTTACATGCATACATATGAGCAGACAACTCCTGCTTCAGAGAGTTGGACTCAATGATCCTTATGGGTCCCTTCCACCTTGAAATATTCTGTGAAATACTGTCACCATCACAGTTCAGACATAGATGGAAAAAAACCCCAAAAAAACATTCAACCCATGTCTGCAACAAATTTACCACAACGGTATTTACTGAGGTGGGAGGGTTAAGGGGGACATGGCCCCTTCCCCAGCACAGATCCTGCACCTTGAGCTGAACCCCTCCCAGACACAGTCTGGAGAAACCAGAGAGAGATGGAGGAAGGAGGGAGAAGGGCACAAGGATGAAGAGAAAACTGTCTGTCTACACATGGAAGCTTTGGGAGAAAGCTTTGAGAGAACATGTGAGGAGATGGGGACTGTGAGAGGATCCTTGTTGAGCAGGTGATTAAATCAAAAAAGTGTTGAGAAGAAACTCAGGGATATTAAAGAGGTCAATATCAAAGAGGAAAAGGGATGGACCAACTCTTTAGGGTTGAATGATGAAGCTCTGATCAGCCTGGTCTAGTTGAAGACGTCCCTGCTCACTGCAGGGGAACTGGGCTACACGGTCTGTGAAGGTCCCCTACAACAAACTATTCCAAGATCCTAATACAGGCTCGGGGGTGGGATTCTTCCCCCAGAAAAGAGCCAGTACAAAGCTCCAAGCTCTCCTGTTCCCAGTTCCTCAGCTCCTGGCATGGGCAGATGGTGAACAGGTACCAGAGTTCTGTCAGTGAGAGCCTCCACGGGGAGACAGCACTGGGTTGTGTAGCCAGCCAGAAGGGTCTGATCATGTGTGAGGAGACAGGCAAAGTGGGCAGAGGTCTCACACCTCCCAGCTGAGCCACTGGAGCATGAGGAGGGGTAGAGGAATGGTGTTTGGGATTAGCTGCTGACTAACAGAGGAGAATGTGTCCAAAACCTGGTCCTTTTTCCCCCGTTTTCTTCTCCAGGCAGATCAGTTGGCCAAACAACAGCTATTACCTTCCCTAACAAACCACATCTCACTGAGTATTTCTCCAGAATGGAACTCAGCAGGAAAAAGAGAGCACAGGCACCATGAGTGCATCTTCAGATGTAGCTTCTACCCCATGGCTGGACAGGACAGGAAACCCTCACCCAGTGGAAAAACAGGAGACAGCATCCTCCAGCCCCCACGCTTCACCCACCAGGGACCAACACATCTATATTGTCCTTTTCCCCAGCCACAATTGTACCATGAATTTGACCTTAAGTTTTGTAACAGTCTGGGGTGACGAACATGCCATTCTTGACATAGCTGATGTTTGTGAAAGAAACAAACGAGAAAAGGAATAAATAAGCAAAGGCCTGGCCGCAGACTGCGCCAGGTTCCGCTGTGGTTGACATTTGCAGCCTATGGTGGCTGTGGCGAGGATGACAAACTGGGGTGGCCAGTGGTGCTGCCAGGCAGGGCACCGTGGGCAGGGCTGTGAGGTCAGAGAGGGACTGGTGGGCACTCACCCTGCAGGGATCCCTCCCACCCCTCAGCATTGCTGCAGACACTCACGGGCTCTGCAATGGGTGCCTTGGCTCTCCGGGGCATCACAGTGGTGGGATGTGCTTGCCCAGAAATTCTTCTGGAAAGGCGTGGGGTGAATTTGTGGGGGGTAATGGCTCATTTCAGCCTTTAACTCCCTCTGGCAGAGGTAAAGTCCTGTTTGCCTGGCCTGCCTTACCTACTAAATAACCTCAGGCAGGTCCCTCGAGCCGCTCAGGCCATGTGCAAGGAGCTGCCCCACCACACACCATGCCTGGTCCCAGCAGGGACCATCAGCCCCTAACAGACCCACGACACTGCGTGGAGGACTCTTGGGAAACTCCCTCAATTACCCAGGAATCCAGACAAGCTTCCTAACTGAGAAAAGGAAATCTCTTGCTGATTGCTCCTATGAGCAGAGAGAAGGAGTATGGCTCCTCATTCTCACTGCAAGCTTTAAGAGCAGGCAAAAAACAGCGTTTGCAAGATAATTTGGTGGTCACAGGGGACTGGGTTTTATTCCTCAATCGAAAACTGGCTATTAAACATCATTTAAAGAACAAAATAAAAATAAAACAGCAATTTCTTCTTTTATTCTCTATCATCATCATTAACCTTCTATCTGCATAATATCCCTTTGCCAAGGATCTTCAACGGTGCAATAAAATTTTAGTACTTAAGCCTTATCAGTGCTCTGGAAGGGAGTATTCTCCTCATTTCAGAGAGAGGGAAACCAAGGCACAAAGAACTGAAACGACCTGCTCAAAGTCACACTGAAAATTATTAGTCGAGCCAGGAATAGATTCCCCAAGCCCTGAACCCCGGGAGGCAGCGGCCCACAGGTATGCTGCTCTTACAGGCCAATTAGCTTTTATGGAAACGTTTAAGGAAACATTTCCTTTCACAGACTCTGCTTGCTAATTTACTCCCGAGCTTTGTCATCTGCGAGGGAAAGTGTCTCAGTTTTAGGCTGTCGCAGAACACCTCGGCCCCTTCCCTGGCTTGAGACAAATGTGCTTTCAGGCAGATCTGACAGCACAGAGCACCCCGCTACACGCTGCTTAGAAAGGGCTGGGAGAGGTTTTTCTATGGGTCCCTGCCTACTAATTTAGTCTGATTGCAGAGAGCTCGTCAAAGCAGAGGGCTCTGCACACAGACACAACACTGGAACGCCAGGGCTCCGGGTGCCGAGGCAGAATTTGTTTCCCAGCACGCTGCTCTGGGCAGGGCTGCTGGGCTTCAGCTGATTCTCCACCCAAACCCTCACTATCCCAGGCCCTGCCTTTACAAGAGGAAGGGAGAGGGAGGCAGGGGCAGAAGAGAGGAGGGCAGAAAGGATGGGAGCGGGCGAGCTGGTGCAGGAGAAAAGCAGCCCCTTGTTTGCTTTCCATGGCTCTCCGCGCAGAAACAGTTAATGGGCTGGGAGGTTTCCACCCTTCCAGGACGGAGCCTTTTCCTCCCCTTTCGAGTGCCCCCTGCCTTCCTCCTCCAGTGACTGGGAAGCTGTGACTGCTCTACACCGCTGACACCTCGGCTGCTCTGGAAACCCATGAACTGTTTGAGAAAGGTCAGCTGGCAGCCGCTGCATCCCTTCTCCTGCCTTCCCAGCCCGGATGGCCTTGGGCAGTGCAGGAGCCCCCTCTGTAGGCAAAGACCCACAGCTACCAGCTCCTTCTGCTCCCTGATAGGTTTTTTCACCCCCTCTTTGTCCACTCCCACCCCTCTTCATCCACCCCAACCCAAGCCCCACCACGGGGCCAGAGGGAGAGTGGGGTTGCAGAGCTTGGTGCCAGCTGGGGATCAGGGCTCTACAGCCAGTCCTGCTACACGTGACATGGACCGAGGCTGGACATCCCACAGGACAGCAGGTTTGCCATCAAAACATCTGGGACCTTGCCAGCTTGCTGTGGCAAAATAAAATAAACACGTCCCTGTACAGCTCCAGGCTTTGTTGTGTCTCCCAGGTCCTCTCTCCACCCTCTCCAAAGTCATCACCTACTTTTCTCTGGCCTCTTGCCAAACTCAGCTTCCCAGCACTGCACAAGCCCTTTCCCAGCCCCTTGGTGCCTTGGTGCACTCTTCTCAGTAAAACAGAAGGAAGTCATCCACTTCCAGTGCTTCTCTCTCCTGCACCTCCTCATCCTAGCACAGCACATCGCCCAGGTGAGGCTCTCCAGCATTGCCACACCTGCCCCAAACCAGTCTTAAACCCAGCCTTGATTCAAAACAACCCATTTGGTCCATAAGCTATGCTGCAAAATCCACCCCCCAGGCACTTGCTGGGGCCAGCAGTGAGTTAAGGGCAGATGGACACCAGACTGGAAGTAGCAGAGGCAAAATTCCTGCCTGGATGCAAACAAGCTCCGTTCTTCCCGAAAGAGGAGCCTTTGTGGGGGTGGGAGGTTAGCTGCCGAGTCAAGGTCTTCTGGCAGTTGCTATCAGCGACTACTCCCACAAAAACCTGACTACAGCCTTTAAGAAAAGTGTGAATTTGCCTGTGTTTACTGCTCTCTGTCCCCAGCAGTTACAGATCGTCCTCTCTGGAGATGCTCAGCCTGTGTTCACTGCATCCCTTTCCACACTGGCAGCCCTGCCACACCCTACACTCAGCCATACACCCAGAGTGTTTCCTGCAGCCTCGTCAGGATTTGCTAACCTACAGAATTATAGAATCATGGAATAGTTTGCATTGGAAGGTACCATAAAAATCATCTATTTCCAACCCCCTGCCATGGCCAGGCACACCTTCCGCCATCCCAGGTTGCTCCAAGCCCCGTCCAGCCTGGCCTTGGACATTTCCAGGGATGAGGCAGCCACAGCTTCTCTGAACAACCTGTGCCAGGGCCTCCCCAACCCTCATCATAAAGAATTTCTTCTTAATATCCCATCTAACGCTGACCTCCATCAGTTTGAAGCCATTCCCTCTTGTCCTGTTATTCCCAGCCCATGTCCAAAGTCCCTCTCCAGCTCTCTTGGAGCCCCTTTAGGTACTGGAAGACCTCTCTGGAACTTTCTCTTCTCCAGGCTGAACAAACTCAGCTCTCTGAGCCTGTTTCCATACGACAGCAAGAACCCCTCATTTTGGAGGGTCTCTAGGTGGGAGAAACATCCTCTTACCCACCCCTATCTGCCTCTTGTCTGAAGCCCAAGACGTGCTATTGCTCACACAGACGTGCCCCATGATAAATGGGGGGGCAGGGGGGGCAAAATTAGAAAGGAGGATGATGAAGACCCAAAGCCAATTTGTAGGCACCCTGAAATAACTTGATTTCTCCAGTGTTCTGGGAGCACTTCTCTCCGAGATGTAACATTACTCATTTTCATTTGGAGAAGTTTCAGTGTGTAGCAAAAATATCTCAGGCTCAGTAATGAGGCAAGAAATCGTGCTTACGTAGCTGAGCAAGTAACATCACTCAACTTTCCTGTCCTCGTGGTGGATGAAAAATGATTGGAAAATAAATTAATCCTAATAAATGCAGGATTCTGATCAGGCATACAAAACCAGCAATGTGTCTGCGGGATGAGCAATTGATGAAGTCATCGCTTCAAAGGTGACTTGATGCAATTAGTCACCTGTAAAACATGCAGCAGAGGAGAAAATCCCATTCCTTTTGTTAAGGAGCAGGAAAATGCTCCGCGTGTCCGAGTGATTTATGGGATACGGTGCAGCAAAATTAGAGCGCGCGGCAATTAGGGTCGTTCTCCTGGAGATGAAAGGCTGGGGGGGGAGATGAGTGAAGGGATGGACAGGATGCAGAAGGGCCAGATGGAGGCACAATGCCAGCACCACTCTTCTGTGCTGTTGGTTTGTAACAGGGATCATTTCCCCCTCGTGCAAATCGCGGTGGGGGGGAAATCGGGCTGCACTTGTAAAACTGGTGCCGCTGAGGATGCACCAAGTCATTAATTACCAGCGCGAGTATCTGTAATTAGAGCTGCTGGGGGTCACAGGAACAAGAGTCAAAGGCTCTAACAGGATTACGGACAGATCTGGATCGTTTTATGACTGTGTTGGCAGGTAAAGGGAACCTATCACGTGCCTGAGGATGAGCACAGGGGCAGGGAAGAAGACATTTCTCATCTCCAACCCTGCTGCCCAGCTTTTGTGCCCACTGCACTGTGTGCCCACCACTGACCATTCAGAGAAGGAAAACTGATAAATCTCACCACCTCCATTGTTCAGATTGGGAAATTGAGGCGCTCAGCAGTAATGACCAAAAATCACGTGAGGACTCTGAATCCAGAAGAGCCAGTTAAGAGCAAGGGCTCTAAATTCGTGCACAGTTAACAGTTACTGTGCTGGCTGCTCTCGAGCCCTACAAGTTCACACTTTGGCTGCAGATTATTTTCAAATCTCAGCTGTGTGGGGAACCCCAGGGCAGAGCACTCTCCCTGCAGCATGCAGGGTGCAGGATGAACCCAGCGCTGGGAGCCGAGGGGAGCTGGCTGACCTGGAGTGGGGCTGGTCCCAGTGCAGCGTTGCCATGGACATTCCAGCTGTTTGCGGCTGGAGGATGCGGCAGACGCTGAGCAGCCGACCCTCACACAGCTGGATCCGTGTCCAGCCACCCACCTCTGGCACTATCCCAGCAACTGGTGGCTTTCCACTGTCCCCCCTCCTCATCACAGGCCACATCTCTGGCTCACACACTCCTCTTTCCACTTCCCAAGAAGCCCTGACAAGCCTCACTCGCTCTGGGGACATGAGGGAGCAGGGAGGCTGGGATGTGGGGCCAGGCAGAGCAGGCACCAAAAATCCTCCCGGCTTCCCTGGGAAGGGAGTGCACAGCCACTCTTGAGGTCTGAGGGCTGCAGCACCCAATTTTAAGCATCTACTGCTGCTTCTCTGAGGTCAGCTGTGAGGACTGGAAAAGGTCTGGGAGACATCAAAGAAAGCCCCTTAACTTAAAAAAGGGGACAATGGTCTCATGCCTTTGTCCCCAGAGGGGAGGGTGCTGAGATGGGGTTGTGCTTACAGACACCATCCCACTGTCCTGGGGGTATCCATCAGAGGAAGCTCCATCAGCTACAAGGCTGTGGGAAGACCCACGATCAAGTCAGGATGCTGAGGAGGAACAGTCCCTGCAGCCACTGCACATTGTCCCCAGAGGGTCTGGCACACCCCAGGGCAGGCAGATGGGGAGGCCACGTCCCCTTCATGAAAGCTCAGCACCAGGATGGGGCAGACACGATGGTTTCTTTGGTGCCTGGGGGTGGCTATCACTCCTGCTCACTGTATCCCAGCAGGATGGACATACCCACCTGTGTTTGATGCTCTCCATCTACCAAGACAGCTTCAAGGCTTTCTACAGGAACTGGCAACTGAGATCTGAAAAAATCTGCAGCCAAAGTGTGAACTTGTAGGGCTTGAGAGCAGCCAGCACAGTAACTGTTAACTGTGCATGAATTTAGAGCCCTTGCTCTTAACTGGCTCTTCTGGATTTAGAGTCCTCACGTGATTTTTGGCCACTACTGCTGAGCGCCTCGCATTCCTGATCTGAACAATGGCGTTGGTGAGATTTATTGATTGCCACAGATGACAGAAGAGGATAAAGGAAAGCCAGGTATTATCTGTGATGCTGTACAAGCTCTCCTCTCACAGCACAGCCTGCGCTGCCCTCCTGACTGTGCCACGAAGGGGGTGGTGGGGAATGGGGTCCTCCAGCCACACCTCAACATTCCCTGACTCCGCCATCACCCCAGGCAGGTGTTCAGGGCTGGCACCAGGGAAGCAGGAAGTGAGCCTCACTTAGCTGCACTGGGTCCATGGGTATCTCTGGAGTTGAAATCCAGCTCTTCCCAGTGGGGGTAATCATCATATTGGGAAAGCCAGGCCCTAGGACAGCCCAGCCAAGGATGGCAGAACGACTGTAGGAGCCTGGCTGCTCTGTGGGAAGAGCCATTGCCATACTCCAAGCTCCAGTGAGGTATTTCCTATCCCAGCCTCACCCTGTTTCATCAGGGTGAGTCATCAGACCGCCATGGAAAACCTCAGGATCTTGCTTCTGTAGTCGTGATCAGAAACATGCTTTATTAAATTAATGACCATCCCCTATCTGTCATCTCACTGTTAATAAAAAGAAACTGGAAGGGGCTGGAAGGAGTGTTGCAGGCTAGTGCCTGGAGCCAGGCTTGTCTCAGCAGAACTTGTGTCCAGCAGCTTTGCAGAGCTGCTCCCAAACACGGGAGGAGAACACAGCAGGAATGGGAGGGGGTTTTAACCCAGGTATCAAACGGCTCTGCAGCACAAATGTGGTGGGTCTCCCTTCTCCAGGACACCTCGAGATGCTGCTTCAGTGCAGCCCTCCCACCAGTACAGCTCCAAAACACTTCTTTGGCCACAGGGACAAGCTCATCTCACTGGTACTGACTGGATTAACATGACACCCTTCCTCAAATACATCTCTCACATGGGATAGAGGGGCACATGCACTTAAATGCTCACTAAAGGATCCCCTCTGGAGTGCATCAACCCCTTCCCCACTACCGGCACCATGTGAGTGAGCAACGAGGAAGATCTCACTTGGTCCAAATAACGCCACTTCAGAACACAAAGGTTTTCCTATCCCAAGGATCCTGGAGACACGACACCCATTTGAAAAAAGATGCCCTCTCACCTGTGAACAAGCCCCAGCAGCAGCAGATCAGCACCACCCACCCCTCCCTTTGCCAAAGGAGGGGTCATGGTCCTGTCCTCTGGAAGAGCAGGATTATAGGGGTGGACAGAGTTCACAGAAAGTTGCTCCCAGCAAAGATCAAGTCAAGCTGATGCCGAGATAAGACTGTTCCTTGACCTCACCATGCAGGCCCCATCAGTGGGAACCCAGCAGAGGAATGCTGCAGAATATCCACCCTATCCCCCATAACCCAAACTAGCCAGAGCAGTATTTCCTATTATGTCTCCATAACCTAATCTGACCCCCTCTAGGGTCTCCAGATTAATATCGAGGAAACCTCACAAGTCCAATCACCCAATTACAGGGAGGAAAGGTTTATCCTATCTAAACAGCATGAAACGTAACCTAGACCCAGCTGCCCCTTCACTTCTAAGAGCCAGATCTCAATCCCTGGCAAGCTGAACAAACTGGGAAGGGGTCATGGGGGAGATGGGGAGGGTCTCTCTTGTATCATATGAAACCTCCAGGAGGAGCAGATATTTTAATTGGCAAATCCCCTGACTCAGGTTTAATCCCTCTCCATTTTTACTGAACTTCCCTCACACTGGAGCAACATGGAGAGTAGATGCCAGGCCCCACTTTGAGCCACTGCCCAACACGAGGAGCCCCATCATTTTGGTGAGCAGGGGACACAGTGTACCCAGCCCAGCCTGGGAGAAGCAGAGGTGAAGGGCTGGTGCCACCACATGCCATTGAACAGGGGTGGGCCTGAGGAATGGTGAAGGTTAGAGCAGAGTTGATGCTGGCAGGACAGAGCAGGCACTGGACACGATCACAGCCCAGGACAACAGCAATGTCCCCAGAGCACCTCCTGTGCTGGGGCTCAGAGGTTTCAAACAGGACAGAATAAGCCGTCCCAAGGCAGTCTTTGTGCCTCTTTGGACCCCTTTTCGATCCTTATTTCCCTCCAGAGAAGCGTGGAGGGACACTGGCTAACTTTTTGGATTGTACTTCAGCCACCTGACAACACTGAACGCATGGGAAACCTCAACTGCAGCCAGAGGACTGGAAAGCAGATTCCCTGTCCCATTCAGGATATCATCCCAGCCTTTGGCTACTACGAGAGCAACACGCAAAATCTCCAGGAAGATCCTACCCTGGCAGAGCATCCCAGCCTGGGCGTCATTCAGAGCCCATCCAAAGGGAAGACCCAGATTCTTTGCTCAGTGAGAATGCCCAAGTTTCCTCCCAGAGCAGGTTGTGTTGCATCCAGAGATGCCCCAGAGCCTGTATTTTCCACATAGCTCAGGGCTGCATTGCCAAGCACCAGCTTTGCAAACACAGACTGAGCTTCCCTCCAAATTCCAGCTACAATTTATTGATTAAAAGAGCCTGTCTAGTCAATAAAGGCTCCTATGAAAAAGTTCCACTGCTCTGGACTCACATGCCATGATCCGTCTGGCTGTGTTAGCAGCCTTGGCTTTTGATGCTTTCTGACAAGATGGATTTGTGGCCTTGACTTTTCCAGATCAGGAGAAACTTAATCCTAGAGGATAAAATTACAGACTAGTAAAAAAACTCCACGACTGGCCTCATTAACTGCCATGTAAGAAGTTCAGAGCCTTCTTAGCTAGAAGGCAGCATCTACAGCTGTCCTTGAGGGAGAGGCAGCTCCGAGCAGACAGCACAAAGCCCTTGGCAAACACGGTGCTCCTGAAGTGCATGACACACTCGTGGCACCAGCCAGGCTGCTCCATCCTCTGCAGACAGCAGGAAAAGGGCAGACGGTCCCAGGTCTCCACCTATAAAGTAATTTGGGAGAAAGCAAAGATAATGCCCAGTTCTGGCCAAAAGGTGTCTGGGCAGATAAAAATAAAATCCCTGGAACAACCATATGGAAATGTGAATTAATGAAATTTTTCAGCAGCTGACTCAACCCTAATCGAGAGTTGAGAACCCTCCACCTCCCTTCTGCTTTCCAGGATCAAGAATGACACTGGTAGGTGGAAATAACTACAGCTGTCCCAGGGAGAGAGAAATCGGAGCTTCACAGCGAGGGTAATGGCCAAAATTAAGCACTTGCTTGGTGCTATTACACAACACATCCCAGGAAGCAGCATCCAAAAACTTGACCTTCACTTCAAAGGCTTCTTTTTGAATCATCTTTCCTTCTGCTAACAAGTAAAGTGGATTCAGCACTCAAGAAGGGCACTCTGGGTGTTGAAAACATCTTTAGCCATGTGTTAGCTGCAGAAGAGGCAGGGGCAATGTTCATGTCCAGCTCCTACAGCTTTCTAAGGGCAGAGTCGACTCCTCCTGCTGCGCTCTGTGGTGCCCAGTTCGTCAGTCAGCACTCTTAAAGATGATTTTAAGGCTTATAAGAGGAGTGCAACGTGGTTGCAGGGAGATTGCACCGACTCCCTTCTGACAGGAACTGTATTTGCTCTGGCCAGACAGTTTTTTCTCCTCTTCTCCCAGCCTACCCCTGGTTTTCACACGGCAGTAGCAGCACAGCTTGCACACAGGAGGGTGTCTGGAAGAGCTGGTTGCCATAGCTATATCCATACATCCCCAGCATCCAGACACGTCACAGCCGCGCTCCACACTGCAGAGTGAAGTTATAAATAAGACACTCCTGAGCCTCAATTTGGAGCATAACTTGCAAGTCTACAAAACACTCAGCCTTCTGGGTTGACCTCTTTTGCTTTCTTTTATAGACATGATGCTGTGCACAGGCTCCGCTGCAGAGCAGCTCTGCTCCAGAGCAGTCTGCAACACCGCCAGAGTGATGTGCACAGGTTTTATATAACCATACCCTCCACTCCTGCACATCTTCCTGCCCTGTCTGTTGTCCAGACACCCTCCCAGGTTACCTGCTGGCTCTCCTCCACACCACAGCCCTGTGTATCGAGGGTCCCAGGACAGCAGAGGGCTCTGAGCAAGCTGCCAGACTCTGCATTCTCCTGCTCTGAGGTCTCCAACAGGCTCACTCAGCAGGCTGCGTTCCTGCTCTCCTCCTTTCTTTGAGGATTACAAGCTGTTCTGGATGAGGGCTACTTCTTATGAACATGGTCACTGTCCTGGCAAAAAGACCCGAGAGCAGCCAGGATCCCTTGAAGTCACCAGATATAATAAAGCCTGGGAGTCTCTGCTGAGACCTCACCTGTCCTGCTGGGACATGGCATCCCAAACCAAGTGCCGTACAGAAGCAGGTGAGCTGTTTGCCTGTTTGTTGTACACTTTGTTCAGCCAATACCCCACAATGTCCCCAGCTGCCCTGACTCAGCTGTCAGCACACACCAAGCTGTGAAGTAGCACAGAAAAGGGGCAAAATCACAGCATGGGAGCCTACACAGAGCAGGACAGAAGATGAAGGGCTGGGAGAGGGGCAGAGCCTCCCAATCCTTCTGTGATTTGCCATCAGCAGCAGAGAGCCAGCAGTGCATTGGGACAACACCTCATTCGGACTCTGTCACCCTCAACCACGGGGACAGCAAGTGATGCTTCATTCCTCTGCATCTCTCCAGTTCTATCCACTTTGATACTGAAGCACAGCAGGAGGAGGTGGATTCCTGCTCAAGGACACAGCTCTTGCACGTGCTCAGGTCCAGCGCTGCTCACCCCAGTGCTGGGGAAAGGCTGGGAGGTGCAGATTGGTTCAGTGGTCAGCCTGAGGGTCCTGACATAGGAGTGAGCACAGGACAGGGCACAAAGCTGGGGGATGCAGGACCTGCACCTGTCTCTGCCCTCAGAGGTGAGTACTGCCCCATGCTGAGGGCCTCATGCTGAGATTAATTCACTGCTCTTGTGACCTCAGGGAAGGAACTTTCTCTCTTTATCTTGTTTTGTCCCCTCCATTTGCAGATTAAGGGAGAGTCCATTCCTACCTCAGGGTGTGCAAGGTCTGACTTATCACCACCGAAGTTCTTTGAGATACCCTCAAACCACCCCCTCCCCAGCCTCCTCACCGAGCCCTGTGCAGGCACATGGCAGCCCCCCAAGCCCCCAAAGATGTGTGTTCAGAGACCCAGCAGCAATAGAGTTGTGGGCAGGAGGGGAAGAAAACTGCACCAGGGAGAGAACTTTGAGAAAGGGACTGAGGAGCTCCCAGAGCCACAAACCATCAATGCAGCAACACAGCCACCACCCCAGGAACGACACAGCCCAGCCCACAGACCCCAATCCATCACATAGCCAATCCCAGCCCTTCATCCTCCCCCAGCCATCCCTCAAAATGTTCTAAAAACACATTCAAAGCACATTTTTACTTCTAAACCTTGCACTACACAAGCTCACAGCAGCCTCCCCAAATCCACGCGGGTCCGACCTCTCAGGTGGGCTCCAGAGAAGGTCCAGGTGGTGTTAAACCAGGCACAGGTCTGCCTGTTGCCTCCTGAGGATTTCACCCTTCAGCTTTCAGACAAGGCCTCCCAGCTCAGCTCCTCAGCTCCCAGCCCTAAAACCAGGGCAAGGATCCTTCTGTCTTCCAGCACAGGCTAGAAGATGCTGCACTCCCCAGGCAAGGGGGGCTCAGCTGGTCCAGGGGACCTCCTAAGCCAGGGCCACAACACTGAGAAGTGGTGATACCCCTGGTGCCACGTCTGGCAGACGCAGGGACACGGCCCGGCTTAAAGAATGGAGACATGAAAAGCACTTTGCACCACAGCCATGTTATCCCCTCATCCCTCCCCCTCATCCCTCCCCCTCATCCCCTTTGGAGCTTCTTAACTTCAGAAACCTTCCTCCAGAGGAGTGTTGGAGTGACAGAAAACATTTTCCAAGCCTAATATCAGTACCAGATGTTCACAGCCATTTCAGTTTGTACCTCACCCTGTAAAACACATTTCTCCCTCTCCCTCTCTCAAGTGCAGCGCCTGCTTGGTCCATGACATAATGCGCTGGCGGGCTCGGCCGCGCGCACACACACACAACACACACACGCTCGCGCCCTCTCCGAGAGCCCCATGTTCAAACAAAGAGCATCACTCAACTACAAAGCCGTCGCACACATGGAGTTATGAGTAATTTCCACAAGTTTTAATAAACAGTTTGGGATGTAATTGCTCTCCGCCTTCTCGGCTGGCTCCCGAGCGTGGAGCCGCTCGCTCCCCGCGCGCTGGTGTTGAAAGCGTGGTTTGTTTCACACACAAGTTCGCCTCCTCTCCGCCTCAGATGGGCCAAGGGCTGTGTTTTTCTAAGCACCAGTAACAAGCCTCTTAAAAAACCTTGTGCGGCCGAGGGCAACCGAGGCACGCAGGCTCCTGGCTCCCTTCACCCTGTCCTGCAGCATCCGTGTCTCCGGGGGAGCCCAGCAGGGAGCAGAGGGGACCCACGTTAGACCCGTCTCAAAACTCCCTCCTGACTCCGCTCCAAGAGGAAGAGAAACAAATGTTTTCTGGCTCAAGGGAATGGATACATTTTCCAGTTGCAGAACAAGGGGAGGCCAAGGAGTTCTGCAAGGGTGAGAGACTGGAGGCTTTTGAGGAGCAGGAGGAAGGCAGAAGGCAGGTGAGGCTGGGGCCAGGTACCACCTAGTTTGCCACGGGGATGAAGAACAGGTTGGCAGAGCTCTAGCCCCTGTCAGTGCCAGAAATCCCAAAAAGAAATGGCTACAACTGCAATAAAGCAAACAAAACCACTGTCCAAGCACAAATAACCCACTCATTTAAACTCAAGATTTCCACAGCTGGCCCACTCTGCAAATACCTGTGATGCACCTCCCAGCAATGGGAACAACCTGCTCCTCCCTGCCAGCAGCTGGAGACTGATGGGGAAGGAAGATCTGCCTATATCCATCAAAAGCCATCCAAATTTCATATCCCACACCCCCCTCCCAAAGCTTCCCCCTCTGAGGCTGAGTTATTATTTTTGTGGATGCTGCTCAGGTGGGAGGAGCTGTGGTGCAGCAGGATGGGTGGGTGATGGTGGTCAGGGGATACCCAGGGCAGGATTTTTGGCTGTAGAGAGCTGTAGCAGTCAGCACCTCTGCAAACCTACACAAGGTATTTGCAGGGATCAAGTCACCTGGCATTAGAGGCCTGTCGGGTAAGAAAGGAAGGAAGGCAAGAATGTTGTTTGGTTATAAACAACACAGAAAAAAAGGGAGAGATTTAGGATTGGCTTTTCTCTTTTATTGTTCATAGGGTCATTCTGTCTCAAACAGTCCCCCAGAGCAGGGAGAGGGGAGGGAAGCTCCTCACAATGAATTCAATTGCCTGTCAAACACATGGCACTCATAAAAGGAGAATAATAATAATAAAAATAATAATCTGTATTTCCTACTCTGGCTGCCAGGCAAAGATCCAGCCACTTCAAAAGAGAAACCCCATGTTTCTCTGGTCTGGCCTCACCTGACCGATGTGTGAGCAATCTGAAATCCCCATCCAAAACAAAGCCCCTCCTTTGGTGGCTTGTTTTCTTTCTCCATTACTGCAAGGTGCCCCTCCAAGATAAAGAACAAACCTTCTTCCATGCTGTGAAACCAGAGACATGACCCAGGGTCCATGGCCACATCGGGCAGCTTTGGGAGGGGATGCTGGCAAGGTGTAGGAGAAAGGTCCTGTAGCATGGGACTGGTGTATGAGCCAGGATCCAGAGCTCCTTCTTGCAGGGGTCTCCACAAACAGCCAGATCCCCCCAGGAGGTGGAGATCTGGCTCTCTCCAGCAGAGACAGGCCAGCTCTCGTAGCACATGATTTTTGGATACGGTGGCATCTATGCTGCAGAAGCAGAATAGATGGGCTTGAGGTGAACGGAGAGGGTGGAAACTTCCCTGTGGCTGCGAGGTTGGAATGCTCTCCCTGAGCCTGTCTGCCCAACAGGGAAGCACAGCTAAGCATCTTGCCACGGTGCCCTGGGAGCCCATGCAAGTCTGCATGTGGACAGCGAGGTTCTGCACTCCAACACTAGCCCTGTCCCAGGTAAATCTCTGCTTTGGTCAACAACACCAGCTGCCCCTGACGAGTCTTGTGAGCTTCTAAATCGCTCTCTTTTTTTCTGTGTTGTTTATAACCAAACAACATTCCTGCCTTCAAACTACATCAAAATCCTCAAGCACAAAGCAGTAGCTTCTGCCTGGCTTTCCCTGCAGCACTGCCATCATTCAAGGTCTCAAGTCCTATTTTCTGAAATCCATCACTGATTCACCCAAATCAAGTCCCATCCTTCACAGCGCTCTGCCTTGTCCAGCAGCTCGTGGAGCATGGACTGAGTTGCTGACAAAGCCTTTGTAAGGCACAGAGCACTCAGTACAAGCCTGGGAACTAAACTCCAACCCTGGGAAGTTTCAGGTTCTCCTGGAGAAGTTTTGTGCTCTTTAAATGATCTCCCTAAACATTGCAGGTTTTGAGTTCCTTTGATAGGTGTGCAAGACAACTGAAAATGTCCTTTCAAAGGCGGGTCACTGGTCACTCACTGGAACAGATCAGTAAAGCCCTTGAACTGTTGAGGGATGACCTTTCCCCTGCAACCACCATCCTGTGGCATTTCAGACTGATCAGATCAACACCCACTTCAGAAACTCCAACTCACAGCTCTCCTGCCCAAAAAAGGGCAAATAATTTCCTTCTGCCTCACTGCGGTTTTGTAATTCCCCTTCCCCTCAAATAGCCATGTCTGCAGAAGATTCCAGAAACCTCTCCTAAATGGAGTGGGTTTGATACCTCATGTAACATCTTGGCTCTATGCACCACTCTCCACCAAAGCAGCAGCTCCCAGCCAGGCAGGGCACAGGAAGCATCGCCAGGAGCCCTCTGCAGCACGAGGAGGTTGCCCTCCCTCACACCCACCTGTGTAGAGGTCTGTGTCCGTGTACTCATCCACCTTCTTGTGCTGCAGGACATAGTCCGACACCTTGGTCCCGATGGCAGGCTGCACATCCAGCCACTCCAGGGACACCACGGTGCTGGAAGGCTCCATGGTGGGGGAGAGCCGCAGGCTGGGCGGGAGACAGGAAAGAGAACAAGGAAGACATGAGCTCCCTTTCTGGGGAGGAATCCACATCTCCAAGCAGCACAGCCCCCAAAAAGGCCCACAGTCACACACGTGGATGTGCCCACAAAGCGCCAAGGACAGAGGTCAGAGGGCAGAGCAGGCTCATGAGCATCAATGAACTTCCAGTTGAAGGTCAGCTGAGTCCAGCCTAGCGCAATGTGTGCCCTTGGGAGCCTCCCCCTGCTCCTGGAGAAGGCAAGCTCATGCAACCCCAAATATCTCATCTAAAGGGGCCTTCACTGGCTGGGAGAGCTGCTGAACTTCAGCAAGGGAAGCAAGGACCAACACCCCAGGAGCAAAACAGGAGAGGATCCGGGTTCTTGAAACCCAGCAGGGCTGAGCCCACAGGAGGGGAGGGTTAGGTCTGCATCATCAGAGAGCAAAGGTGAGGGAGGGTGGGAGGAGGAGAAGGAAGGGGCAGATGTGGCGTGAATTCACCCAGCTGCAAACCTCTGAGGCGTGTGGGAGAGAGCTAGAGCGGGGCAGCTGTGCAGGAGCTCCTGCCCAGAGCAGGAACAACATGGGCTGGGATGAAGGCAGAGGAGCTCTGTGCTCCTGGCTGTGCTAGTGCAGAGGCGTGCGCTCCCTCTGCGCCGGGGTAGAGACAACACCAAGTACAGGACTACGGAGAGTCTGGCTCCAAACACACAGCATGTTTGCTGGACTCAGGATGGGAAATGAATCCCCTCTGAGGATACTGGCTCACTAAGAAGGTGATCTGCTCCCTGTGGCTCGCTGGAGCCAGTCTTCCTGCTTTCTCAGCTAATTCCCCATCAGTTTGCTCCTGATTTGCTCTTGCTCTGACAAGCCACAATGAATTGCACTGTAATTCCATTTCTTTCAGCATTTGAAATCCCATTCTAAAAGCCCTGCTAATCAGGTGATGAAAATCTATGAGGAAACCTTCCAGGGCCACGGCCAGAGCCAGGATATCCTAAAGGCATCAGTCACACAGTGAGGAGGGCTGGACTGCAGCCCCCAGGCCCAAGGGTGCAGAAGGAGGTGTCCATGGGCTGAGCCCCTGGGAAAAGGGGTGGTTCTGGCGGGTTGTGACCCATGGGAAAGGGGCTGGTGACCCGTGGAGGGCTCACAGGGATACGTACACAGGCGGAGGGAGAGGGCTGCAGTTCGGGAGTCCGTTCTCATCGAAGGCGTTGAGGTCGCACCTGCACCAGTCTTCGATAACATCACCTTTCCCAGAGCACCAGTATGAGCTCATCAGGGCTCCCTTGAAGGCCTGATGTGAGAACAAAAAGCGTGAACATGTGTGCTAAAGACTTGGTGAAATCTGGCCAGCGGCTTGGCCACAGTGCTGAGCTTCGGGGGGAGCGTGCAGAGCCCTGGGATCAGGAAATATGGGATGGGATGGGATGGGATGGGATGGGACGGGGGAGTGCGTCCTCCTCAGCTTTGCCATGGCCTCTCTGCATGGCCCCGGGCATGGCCCTTCACCTCCCTGGGTTTAACTCCCATGTATTGAGGGAAGCTGGTTCATCCCTGAATGCTTTTGGAGTGGGGATGGGGATCTCCTGTGGGGAGGACTGAGCTGCCTGAAGCAGCACAAACGTAAATCTCTCTGTGACAGTGAATACACGCGGTACCTGCACACTGCTGCTATGCACAATGAAACTCTTCCACTCTTCCCCGTGCCCATCTGCCCAGCTGTTTCTGTCCCCCTGAGAATAAAGTAATTCCTACATTCCCAACAACACAGACCACTTCCATCCTTCTCACAGGTTTGTTATTCACACCAAGTGCCCTCCTGCAAGCAAACTGCTGCTTTATTCACTTGTCTAAGGAACACTCGCAAGCAAAACAGCAGCACCTGGAAGGTAAAAATAAAACCTGGAAAATAACTTGCAGGATGTCCCCAGGAGCCACCCCGACTGCTCCTGATGATACCAGTGAATCTCTGGAATAACAACTGTGGTCAGAATTCCCAAAGCCCTCCAGGTCTAACCCCTCAGTGTCTCTGCCGTGCTCATCCCGCAGCTCAGGGTGCTCAGTGTCAGTCCCCACACTGCAGGACGGGGCATCCCTCACTCCATACCCTGCTGTAGTTTGGACCATGTAGATTTATGGTGGTTTCTCCCACTACCCTTTGCCTGTAATTAAACTTCCAGCTTCAAAAACATCTCTCCTTCACACACACAGAGCCAGCGTCCAACCCAACCCTGCAAAGCCACAACGCCCATCTAGAATAATCAGAACACCAAAACACCAGCCACCAAAACAAAGCTCTGTAATGCTTTTGACCTTTCAAGAGGCACATTTTGGAGCTGAAACACCTTCACAGGTCCTCATCCACACAGAGCAGCCTTGCTTGTGGCAACACTGTTCCTCCCACGAAAAGTTGCCTGCGGAAGCCTGGCCCTGGTGATATGGCCTGTGCTGCCAGGGTACGCCTAGAAATAAAACTATGCCCTTTGAGGAGGACAGGGACAGCTCAGGCTGCAGCATTTAGCAGAAAGCTCTAGGAAAAGCGCTATCCCAGGGAGGTTTCTGAAAGGAGGAGGTATAAATAGAGCCTGACGTCAGGGCTCCCATTGTCTGGGGTTTTGTCGCTCTCCCCAAACACCCCCAGCACCTTTAACAAGGGGCCTCAAGGCTCTTGCGTCTGTAAAATTTTCTGCTTCCAGGCATTGACAAAATGGGACTGTTCCAGATGGAAAAAATGGAAAAAAAACCCCAAAAAAACCCGAGAAGGGAATGAACACGTGAAAGAGAGAAAATGTGACATTATTTTACTCTGTTCTTTAGAATGTAATTGAAGTGCTGGGCTGGAAAGGGCATCCAAAGTAATTGGAGAGAGGGATGAAGAGAGGAGTTTATCTGACACCCAGATAAATGGATGCAGACACACGTCTGCAGAGAGAGAGCGGCGGGTCCATGCGGGAGAGGAACAGCAAAGGATGTGTGCAGATGGATGGGGAAGCATGTGCTCTCCCTGGGAAGCAAGATAAATACCCTCTGCTGAGGGTACCTGTGTGCACAGACAGGCACTGCGGGCGCAGACAGATGTGGGTGATCGCGGGAAGAGCTGCACTGTCACACTGCCCCGCTGCCCCTCAGCCCCAACCCCTGTCACTCTGCACACCCCCTCCCTGTCCCCTAACCCAGCTCTTCCCTGCACATCCCCATCCTAGGGAAGAAACCCCACTCGCCCCATCCGTGCCCTTTAGTAAATCCAGTAGTCAATTCCTTGTTTTTCTTTCTCCTGCTGTTAAGCACGAGCTGCATGAGCAATCCCCTCTGCTCCGCCTGCCCAGCCTCGCATACATTTTAATTAGATCCTGTAGGTACCCAGCTGTCATCTGCCTTGTGTCACCCTTCACACAAACGAGGTTAGGGGATGGATGCTGCGCTCATTATGGCGAGCACACCTCCACCCCCTCGCCGGGTTACTGGGAGCACGGCCGCCCGTGCCAGCTCCTGCCTCCGTCCTGACTCATGTCAAGGCCAGGCTGGGAGAGCCAGGCAGCCAGGGCCTGCCCCTGGTTTGCCCCTTGGTGATGGGCACTGGTGAGGCTACACCTCGGGTGCTGTGTCCAGTTCTGGGCCACTCATGGCAAGAAGGACATTGAGGGGCTGGAGTGTGTCCAGAGAAGGGAACGGAGCTGGGAAGGGGCTGGAGAGTGAATCATGTGAGGAGTGGCTGAGGGAGTTGGGGGGGCTCAGCCTGGAGAAAAGGAGGCTCAGGGGGGACCTTGTGGCTCTGCACAACTCCCNGAAAAGTTTTAGTGGAGGGATTTTTCAGCTTTCTGCAGCATTCTGTGAGAACTCTGTGTCTCTCACGAAAACTATGCAAAACACTGCTACGGGTTTTTGTAAACCAATTCTTTATCTTTGCACCTGCTGTTGTTCAGTTAGTGTTGTTATGGTACACTGAGGAAAATATTTTGAGATGGGCGTTGTACAGCCTCCACCAGTCATTCTAGGAGGTGGTTGACCAAGGGACCAATAGTACTGTGCTACTCTTGCAAATCAAGTTATATAAACCGATTTAAAATTAATTAAATTAGCCATTTTCTCCGGATCTTGGTTGTGTCGTTTCTCACCATCCCGGGTACAACAGCAACATAGAGGAAATGGCCTAAAGCTGTGCCAGGGGATGGTCAGGTTGGGCATGAGGAGGAATTTCTTCACTGAAAGGGTGGTCAGGCATTGGAAGAGGCTGCTCAGGTGGAATCCCCATCCCTGGGGGTGTTCAAGAAACAACTGAATGTGGCACTAGTGCTGTGGTGTGACAAGGAGGTGATTGGTTAAAGGTTGCACTCAGTCTTGGAGGTCTTTTCCAACCTAAATGATTCTGTGACTTCTCTTGCTTTCCAGTGGAATTTTGAGCCAGTGGCTTCTGGGATTTTTCTATTGGTGCTGGGGAGTGTGTGTTGAAGGGTGGGGAAGCATCAAGAGCAAATGAATAGGGAGCAGAAATGGGTAAGATCACACAGAAAGAAGGGAATGGCAGCTGCCACTCAAACAAGGAGCCCAGTGGCACAGGAAGACAGGGAGCGATGCACAAGGATGCAGTGAAGGTGCTGAGATCTGTCCCATGGGAAGCTGCAGCCTTTGGGAGAGCTTCAAGAGAGAGCGAATGCACAGGGACATTCCTGATCTCTGGTTGCTGAGGACCACCTTCCCCTCCTGCCTTGGGTTGGGCTCTCTACATCTCCTGTCCTTCCCTGCCACGCTCAGAAATGTGCAGCGAATGCTCTCCTCCCTGCCAGGAGACAGCACCTACACAAGTCCATCTCAAACATGACCACCTCCATTTTGGATGCTTCATCATGGTGGTCATGTTTTCACAGGCCCAAGAGGATCCAGAATCACGAAGGGCTTCCCAGGAGCAGACTGATCTGCTGGGAATGGCAGTGGCCCTCAACAGACCGTCCTGCGCTTGCCAACCACTCCCCGGGACCCCAACACCCCTCTGTGCCCCAAGGCAATTTTATCTTTCATTCAAAAGTATCCAAATTGTATTGTTTCCCTGTGAGTCAGCCCATTTAGTTTATGTCCTTTGGTGCCAGAGGGGAAATTTATGAGATGAGAAACTGGCTCGAAACGTTTATTTTCTAGATGACGAGTCATGCCATTAGATATATAGCTTTATGAATCATAGGAACAGCATCTAATTTGCTCTTAAAGGTATAATAGGTCTGATTCCCCACACCCATGCACACACATATATTGGATTGATAGTTCCCCCCTAGGATGGCTAGTTCATTTGTTTTGACACAAGCAAGACTTACAGGACCATAAAGTCCCATCTTACCATAAGCTAAGCCTATTCATAAAAAAAATATTAGGGAAACGAACGATCAGCTAAGCACATTTATCCTACACTTGATTGCATATGGATCTTTCTCCTGTTGTTATTTGTGCTCAGGGGGAGGCCATTTGGCCCCATTTTATAGCTGAGACACTCTGCAACAGAATAGAGAACACTTCCTTTGTCCTCTGTTAGACCTGGCTGATGGAGGGAGAAGCATTAAGTCATTTCTGACCGTGGGTTTTCTGTTGACATCCCAGGAGAGGAAAGGGATAGGACATGAGGGAACCTTTCAGATCAGCATTTGCAGGACTCAGCACACACCACGGGGCTGGTGTTTGCAGATGGGATACTGGAAAAGGCATGTGTTGGGTGCTTATCTGTGAATATCTGGTCTTCTCCATGGCTGACAGTGATAAGAAGATCTGACTCATTGAGTCTAGGAGGCACATCTCTGTTTGTGGAAAAATTTCAAAAAGGAAAATATAGGGAGATAAAAAAATAACCACAGGTGAACATGTAGGCTGGACAGAGATGCGCTGCAGAAAAAGGAGATGATCTGGAAGCTGGAATTTTGGTTCATTTTGGATTTTGCACCAATTTCCCAGTCTTTGTTTGCTTTTTTGTTCTTCTCAATGCAGAAGGAGAGAAGGAAGAGTGCAAGCAGGCTGAGCCACGCCAGCAGACAGGCTCCATCCCATATCCAGGGACACAGAAGAAAAAGGAGACATCCTGTCCCTTCCTGTTTGCAGGATGGAGATGGGGCCTGCACCACCTTCCCTCAGGCACAAGCAGGGGCCACCGGAGGAGGATGGAGGCTCAAGAAGGGATTTCACAGCCTGAACAGGATGCTGCCACGATGGCAGGGAGGCTGGAGGAAAAGCCTTCCACGCCCTTCCAGCAATGCTCAGTGCTGCTCACAGGCAATAAATGCCCTCCTTACCCTCGACATCTCTGGAAGGGGAGCGGGGAAGAAAACAAAAAAAGGGGAGGAAAGCTAAGGATTTCCCAGGCCAGAGACTCTTTCCAGGATCATGCAGTTCGTGTCCAAAAGGCTGCTCCAGGTTCACAGCAAAGGAGGATGAAGTTTCCCTCCTGCTGTTGGCAGGGGATCTCATCCTGTGTTGTTCACACCCTTCCTTGCCTCCGGCTGCCTCTCCTCCGGGAGCAGCATTACCAGCACTTCATCCTGGCAAGGGACATCAGTGGTCTGCTGGAAAGGTCAAGGTGCTGGAAGGGACCCAGGGTGGGCAGCGTGCTGGTTTCTGTTATTTACGGGATCCGAGGGAGCGGCAGAGGACACTGTAAGACCTGGCAGCAGGGGAAATCAAAGCCCTCTGCGCTGCAGCGAGCCCCGTCCTGGGGAGCCGGCTCCGCTTTCACACCTCGGCACAAAGCTCCCCGTTACAGCCCGACCTGGGCGCGACAATGCCGCCATTCTTCCCCTGGAAACGCGAGCTGGATGTGGGCTGGAGCTGCAGCACGATGCTCCGGGGCCAGAGGAGGAGGACAAGGACCAATTAGCAGGTATTAAAACAAAGCAACAACAAATACAAAGAAACACACCCCAGACCAAACCAAAAAACTCACCTCAGCCACAAAAACACTGTCCCCATTGGCCCAGGCTCCCTGTCAGCTTTGGCAGTGGAAAAAGAAATCCCTGGCTCTGGCTCCCCAAGCCTTCAGGGGCTGCTTTGGGGAAGCTGTGTGTGTGTGCAGGGAAGGCTGTTGTCCTCCAGCAGCTCTGCCATCAATGCTGGATTAGGGTCAAACTGAGCCCATGGCCTCAGGGACACCTTTCACCCTGGCTGGAAACACCCTGCCAGCCTGGGAACACTGAAGTGGACAGCGGTGGCCATGCTCTGCTCTGCAGGACATGGGCTCCTTGGCAAGGGATGGGGAGAAAAGATGGGGAATTTTGCTCCAACCTCAGTTGTCATCTGAGCTGGTGACCCCCAGCACGTGAAGAAGCTCTCTCCAAGAGCCCTGCCAGGGTCCCAGCCACGCTCTGGGCTTCTGCTGAGGCCAGTGGGACCAGCAGCACAGGGCTGTGGCCCCCAGCAAGCCCCCACACCATGGGCTGGGCCATGTGTGCCGCGAGGAGGAGGCCATGGCTGCAGCAAATGCTGAGATTACTCAATTTTCGAATTAAAGCAAGGTCCTAGGGGTCTTCTAAAAATCCAGGCTCCACATCCATTTGTCTCCTTAAATACACACAGCAGCAGTTCGAATCCATTTCCCAGTAGGAGCGAGATTGATCTCTCCTGCCTCCCTTCTCCACACCCCCCTCACCACACCACCCTCTAAGCACTTCTGCAGCTGGCTGAGCTGCTCCACAGAAGCTTGTTTCAGGGTTTTTTGGGGGAAAAAAGAACAGACCACGAACAGGAGGGACCATGCTGCCCAACATGCCTTCCCTTTTCTCCCCTCCACTGGCCAGCCTGCCCTGTGGCTCTGGACATGCACACCTGCATTCCTGTCAGAGATGCTCCTGGGAGAGGAGGGGGGAAGCAGGGCATTCCCTGCCTTCCCGCAAGGGACGGGGAGGTTTTCAGATCATGCAGATCATGCAGACCTGTGCTCTCACTCTCAGCCTGTGCCTCTGGGTGCACTCCAGAGCTGTGCTGGGCAGTAAGAAAGATGCTGCCCACCCCATGGGGAGAGGGCAGACACAAGTATATTTACGGTGGAGGAGGAAAGTCACCATAACCTGGGGTGACTCTAACTGGGGTGAGGAGCAGCTCTTCTCTGACTCCAGAATGCTCCCTAGAAGGAAAGCACCCGGGGTCACCACATCTCTCTTCTCTCTCACCACATGCACCCAACAGCATCCCGCCCTCGAGGTGTTGGGAGTATTTTGCCAGCAGAAAGCCCCAACACAGATAGAAGCTCTTTGCTGTTGGGCCTGGCCAGGCACTGACACTGGTGGAGGTTTCCTCTGCAGCTCTGCAGTGGAGAATCTCCTCCAGCTTCATATGGAGGGAATGGAGGGAGCACGGATGTCTGCACTGCTACAGAGCACAAAGGAAGCAGAAGAGAAATGCTGGCATGGATAAAAACTGATGCAGGAGCCACAGAGATCCAGAGAAGTCCCTAGTAGGTGACAGTCAAGGTCACAGCTTCTCTGTCTCTTTACACCTTTTGAGCTCCCAGTGTGAGCAGACTGAGGAGCACTGGAGCTACAATAGCAGTGGTCCTATAAAATACTTGGATTAGTTGGATCTCACCAGGTGACTGGGACTGGTGCAGAGGGGACTCCAGCACTGCCTCTGCTCCAGCAAGCAGTCCTTCCTGTAAAACCTGCCACCCAAAGCCACACCAGTTGTGACAGCTACGGAAAAGCCATTTAACAAAGCCCTTCAAAAACTGCTTGGACCTCCAAACACACCTCCTTCACCCTGGCAAGCTCCAGCACTGCCACAGTCCTCAGCCAGGCTGCAGCGACCAGTGACAGGACAAGTTCTCTGAGCAACACTATTAAACCTCGGGAGGAAACAAAGAAACTCCTAGCAGGAACTCAATCCATAGTTCTCATTGCATACAAGAAGGAAAAGAGGGGCCTGATACTTTTCCTGATACTGAGATTGTTTCTCCCCACTGCTGGGAGCAGGAGCCGTACTGGAGCTGGGCTCTGGGAGGACAGATCACACACAGCTGAGAGTTTCCTTGAAGACATTTCCTCTGGACAAATGCTCCCTGGACAGCAAATGGCAAAACTCCTGGAGCCCTTTACATTTCAGGCCCTTGCTTTGAAGCAAGAAGAAAACAGCAATTCCCACTGACATAGAAATAAAGAGTTTTCTAACTCATTTCACGTGGGCAAATATAATATACTTTCACCTCATCTCCTACTTGGAAATGGTCAGTTTTAGCTGAAATCAAACATGCACACAAAGAAAAATTACAAATCAGCCCACAGCAGACACCCAGCATGGAAACTGAAACCCCAGCACTTAAGAGTCTGGCAAGGTCATCAGCAGCCGAGAACACAGCCTTGGACCAGGCTGTAGCTGTAAATTTTAAAAAGCGCATAACTCACTGCACTAGGGCAGATGAAAAGACAAACCTATTAAAAAAATACACATCCTGAAGAGGGCAAAATGTCTTTACCTGCGTTTTGCTTCATCTTTGCTGCTCAGCTTATACAGGAAAACTTTCAGCCAAGTTTATAGAAGTCAATATCCACCTTGTTAATGACCTTGTTTTCTGTCGGTATGCACAGCATTATCTTTGTGGACACATATGCAAAGAGAACCGTGTTTACAATTATTGTTTCTTTAACACTACAGGAGAATTGGGACGTGCCTGCAGTTCCTCTAAAGTCAGCACTTGCTGTATTGATTGAGGATCATCTACATGAAGGGAGAAAAGCGGGCGATGGAGCACTCAGATTGGAGATGCTGGACTTGCTTCAGGCCAGGCATGTGAAAATCCTGTTCATGGCACAGGAGAACACCACTCTGCAGTGCCTGGGACACCCCCAGACTCCTATTTGGTGCTGAAAATGGGTATCTCATCATCCAGATGGTACAGGAAATGCCCCTGGTGGCACACGCCCTGTGGGAGCCTCTCACGGTGCACAGAGCACGGTCCAGTTTAAACTGGTGGCATACTGTTCTCTGCTGGGTCTTGGTGGCAGGCTGATGTCCCCGTGGTGGTGGCAGCTCCTTGCCACCCACAAATCCCTTTCCCTTTTACGGTAACCCTCCTGGCTCACAGGGGAAGGCAAGGGAAAGACGATGCCCCTGCCCCCCATGAGCATCCCTCATGCTCAAGCTCATGATGCCACAAGAGGATGGGGACACCTTCTCACACAGGCAGCACTAACTCCACACCAAACCCTCCTCTCCAGGGCAGGGACATGGCCCCCATGAGCTCCACTGCCCCCAGAGAGGGAGGTGCAGCTCTGCCCAGCGCAGGCTGCCCGGGAAAACCTCCAGTGGAGAGAGCCATGGTTTGTGCCAAGGTGGCAGCAAATTCCTCAGCAGTGGTGGGTTTCAGCCTTCAGGAACCAGGACTTGTCCCTGCCTGTGGTGCCAAGGACAGCAAGAGAAAGAGAGGGAGAGGGAAAGAATAAAAATCCTGCAGGAGAGAGGCTGGTGGAGAGAAGAGGGAGAAACAAGTTGAGGTGAAGGGATGAAGGGAGAAGGACAGCCCATCAGAAGTGAGCAAGAAGGGGAAAGGAAAGTGATGGAGCTGATGCAACATAAGGGATTCATGCTGAGAGAATGGGAATGACTAGGAAAGAGAAGTAGGGGCAGGCAAGGCAGAAAGCACTCCCTGTGTCCTGCTGCAGCAAGGATGGGGATGGTCTTGGGTGGGTTGTAGAGAGGAAGGGATTGAGAGGGCCTGCTGTCAAGAGAAGCCCACAGCTGAAACAACCAGACCCAGCTAAGGAGGGGGTGGTAAAAGAAGACAGTGTGACCCCACCTGCTGCCCACCCCAGGACCTCTCACTGTGGATGGCACAAAGTCACCTGTCCTGGCATGTGCTGCTCACTGCCAGCTCCCTCGGTGCCTGCTCTGGCAGCATCTGCCACCCTGCAGCTGCCCTGTCACCTCTAATCCCAGCCCTGCCCATGGACAGCTCCCTGGAGTGAGGGGGGAGCAGACTCACACACAGCACCCTCACAGAGGGACAGGCTCCCAGGGGATGCCCCTCCACCCCTGGGCGAGCAGGTGGAAGGTAGAAGGAAGAGGAGGAGACATGCAGGGAGCACAGCCTCCCAGAAGACTGCTGGGGTGTCTCTGGTTTGGTTGCTTTGTTGGGGTTTTGTTTGTTTGCTGGTTTTCCCCGCGCCTCAGCAGAAAGCACAATGCGGGCTGAGCTCCAGCTGCAGCTGATGGGGCCAACCCTCACTGGAGCCAGGGGAGCAGGGAAGGGAGGGAAGCAGGGAGGAAGGGAGGCTGCTGGTGCAACAGACTACAGCTCTCCAGGAGAAGGAGGCGCCCCAAGTGAGCCCAGCAGTGTTGGCAGGACTGGGGGGACAGGTGAGGAGGAGGAGGAGGAGGAGGAGGAGGAAGAAGAGGGGAGTTTGCAGCCAGGCCCAGAGAGGGAGGGTGGCACTGACACCTGGGCACAGGGCTATGCAGGGGACCTGGTGGTGAGCAGGGTCCATGGAGATCCTTCAGATCCTGCTGGGCTCTTCATTGTTACCCCTCCTCGCTGGCTAACCTACCTCTTGTACCCCAAAAAGAATGTCTTGCAGATTGCTGCTGGGAAGTGCATAGTTCTTACTTGAAGGAAACCAATCTTCCCACTGCTCTCCCTGTACCTGTAATGCCTCATCCCAGCACTGCCCTGGACATGCTGATAACAGCAGTTCAACCTCTACACAAGAATTGCCCAGCAGGAAGAGCAGGCGTGGGTGGGGAAAGAATCCAGGAAGAAAACATAGTGGGAGAAAGGGAGTTTGAGGAAAAGACCCGGAAAGAGGGGAAACGAGGTGTGGAAGTCAGGCATGGCTTCATGCAAGAACCAATGAGGGCAGATAGATGGGAAAGCAGGAACCAGATCAAGAGGTAGACAAGGAGGGACAGTCCCCATAAGACACTTGGGTACTGGGAGAATCATGAGGGCTCTTCTCCCTATGGATGTGGGAAGAGGATGAAGTATCATTCCTGGTGGTTACATCTCCACGTGCCAGGATTGTTTCCTGACCTGCAGCCCCCTGCGTTTCACCCACAGCTGCTGCACGCTGGCTCACTCCAGACATCCTAATCAAGTGCAGGCTCAGTGCTAATAAGTGACTTTGAGCAGGTCTGTCGTTTTTGGACTTGAGATTGGGGTCAGAGGGCTGCGGAGGGGGGTGGGAGCGGCAGTGAACCGAGAAAGTGGGAACTCAATCTCCATAGGATTTACACTGAAGCTCTTGCAGGAGCCCAGCCCCAGGGACGGGTGACCTCCAGCCTGCTTGGTCCCTCCTGGAGTAACAGTGACCTCCTGTGGCTGCGGGACTGTCCCGAGGGGATGGCTCTTCCCTCCCTCTGCACTTCTGCAAAGCCGTGCTGGAGCCCTGGAGGGCTTTGGCCACCCCTCACACAGTCATGCCTGAGACCGTGGAGCCAGGAGTGAAGGACTGAGCTGACTCTTGGCTCCTGAGACCTCTCCACGGGACACATCCTGCACACCAGCGTGGACACTGGCAGT
This sequence comes from Eulacestoma nigropectus, assembly GCA_013397775.1. Lineage (NCBI taxonomy): Eukaryota > Metazoa > Chordata > Aves > Passeriformes > Eulacestoma > Eulacestoma nigropectus. Next base: position 455,721 of record VZTE01001632.1, on the reverse strand, counting down.
GACCGTGGCCTTGGCTGCTTACGGCATTGCCTTGACCGTACAGAAGGCAGGAGATGCAGGTCTGAGAGGGCTGTGGGTGGCAGGCAGCAGGACCTGCCTGCTCCATCACTGACACCATCCCACAGCATTCCCCTCCAAACACACATGAAAACACCACCTGGCTCCAGGGAACCTGCAGCGACTGCGGAGGGGATCTGAGGGGGGACTCAGCGGGGTCAGAGAGGTGGGGCTGGCCCATCACAGGCTCACTCACCTCCCTGGTGTCGTTGTCCTGGATGAGAGCGTACAGAGGCACCACCCTGTTGATCTCCAGCAGAACTGGGGTCGGGCTGAGCTGCTCCTTGCCGGGGCGCCGGCACAGGTGGCAGGTGGATGGGCAGCGGCCTTTCTCCTCGCAGTGAATCTCCACACCCGAGATGAGGTGGTCATCTGACAGCATCTGTGCTGTCAGCAGGCCTGACAGGTACGTGATGAAGGGCATGGATTTCAGCTCCTTCTTGTTCCCAAGCTCTGTTGTTTCTGGGTTAGGGAGAGGGAAGAAACCAAACAGTATTAAACAAATCTCAGCACAGGCCTCTTCCGAAAGCCAAACTGTGCTTCAGCCAGAATAAATGCAGCTGCTGAAGGTGTAGGCCAGGTGGGAGCAGGAAAACAGAAAGCTCAAGGAGAGAAGGAGAAAAATAGGACCTGCAGGTCACTGTTTGGAAGTGTGAGCATTTCCAGACAAGCATGTCTAAACTGACAGAACTGAACATTTTTCTCTTTTCTACCTCATGTTCTTTTTTCTAACTTGCATATCCACTTTCTGTGCTCCAAAATGAGACAAAATCACCTCATTATATCTTCCCTGCCAAAGAGAAACATCCCCAAAGGGACCAGGCCAACAAGCTGAGTGCCATTATCTCCACCCTAACACCAGCCCCCTCTAGTCCTTGTGGTCCTCAGGTCACTCTTGCAGGTGACACATTATCCAGGGCACTGAAATGGATCCAAAGAGGCTGCAAAAAGACTACATGGAGGGATGGAGCCCCTTGGCAGTGGGGAAAGCAGGTGTGAGAACAAACTCACTGCACGGAGAATAGATGGAGGCATTACCAAAGCCAAACTGCCAACACTGCTTTCAGGAAACATTCAGGCCTTTGAAACCCACTGGGAAACCTCCTGGTGGTCTTAAGCACAAGGCAATAAACCTGCAGAGCCTTTACTTTGTTCTGCGCTCATCCAAACACTTGCTAAGGCCAAGAGAAGTATCACACTTGAGCAAAGAAGACACGACCCCAATGTCTGTCCTGTACACTTCCATTTAAATTCTTTGTCTGTAGCTGGGTTGATCCAAGAAGGCCCAACTTTTATAAACTGGTGACAGACCTACAGAAGAAAAGGCTTTCTCCATCTTATGGCTGTGCCCTCCAGCTACAAATTCCCAGTCTCGAGAAGGAGCTGAAGAGGAGCGAGGGTTGTCTCAACACACTCGGCTTGCAGTGACATGCAGCTGATCTGGCAAGGCACAAGTCATTTGGAAACACAAGTGAACAGTATTCATTCATGACTCCCGGAGCCCTTGAGGGTAGGGACAGCCCTTCCCTGCTGTCAGGCTGTCAGGGAATGCTTCTGTGCACAGGATCAAAACTGTCACGGGAAGAATGAGCAAATTCCAACCAAGCCATGTTTTAGTGGAAAAGAAGGGGGGCAGTTGCTAAGATAAATTAAAACAAGGCTGCAGAGAGATGTTTCAACATCTAGGGAGACACTGGTGTACACAGACATGGGAAACAGGAGTCGGAGCTGCTTCCTGGAGAGATTATTTTCTAGAAGATCAGCTCCAGGCAACTTCAAGTCTCATAAGGGAAAGCCATGAAGCCTTGAAAAACAGGGTGGCAGAGAAAGAAGGGATTTATAGGGGGATACCATGAGCCTCTTCTCACTTGTGAGTAAGAGTAACATCTTTTAACATCACTACTTAAAGTACATGTAGAAGAGAAAGGAGATAATTACACTTCTGGGCTGCAAAGCTTCTTCACCAGAGCTGAAGCAGCTTTAGAGACCCTCTATGGGGAAGGAAGTTTTGGAGCCATGCTTTAAGGGAGGACATGACCACAAGGCTGAAAAGACAGTGGAATCAGTTATGTCATGACTGGCAACAGGATATTGAACTTTTCTTCTGAATTACTGGCTTTATAGCTAAGAATTATAGACCACTGTAATCCAACCAGCGGGAGCAAAGCCATTTCAGGAGCAGCAGTGCTCAGGTGGAGCTGCACAGGGGAAGGCCCAGAGTTCTGAAAATGAGGTAAGGTAGAAAACAGTGAGCAGAACAGCTCCCCTTCCCCAGCAGCCATGGGCTCAGTGACAGATTAACCATGGAGCCGGGTAACTCATGGCAGACCTGTGAGCAGAGCAGACTTCATGGCTGAGGTGGAATTGGTTGTCTGCAGTTAATCCTCTTTAGAACAGATCCCAGCTGCACTGGGGAAAAGGATTCCTTTGTAGACTGGCAAAAGATCCATGGTGTTCCCTTGTCCGAGGGCTCTGGGTACAACTCCAAAGCAGGGATATGAAATAGGATGTGGCTCAGCCAAGGGAAATTGGTTTCATTGTCAAATTGCCAGCTCTCATCCAGACACTCAGAAGTCATCAGCACTGGATAGCATTTCCTGGTAGCTTTTGTGGAATGGGCTTGGGGTGCTTAAGTACAGCCCTAACAAAATATTCACGCCGTTTCTGCTATTGGAACCTATCTGGGAGCACCAGCAGCACACCCTGCTTGTGAGCCAGCTCCTCCAGAGCCAGAGACAGGCAGCGAGGAGATGCTGCTCCTCATCTGCTTGCTCAGGTGCCTCATCCCTGGAAAGCTGGAAATCTCCTTGCTGGACATGGTGCTTCCTTCTCATCCCACCCACATCCCCCACCCACCACTCAGGGCATCTCACAGAGGAGGTTTTCAGATCCGAGAGGTATTTTCCCTCTAAAGCATATTCCTGCACCTGCCATTGCAACTGTAGCCTGGTAAGATGGGATTGGGGTCCCTCAATTCCCCCCTGCCTACATCTGACAGAGGTTTTGGTTATCTCTTCAGCCCCCTGCATGCAAGGAGAGGGCTCAGCAGTGAACTGGAGAAGCCCATAGGGCTTGTAGGCTCAGCCTGGCTTTTATTACCTATATAGAACAGGATAACCTGCCAGAGCACTCCTGCAAAGCCTCTGCTTCACTCCTGGGGAAGGGCTTTGCAGGTGACCGCTGCCAGGGTGCTCCCAGGGTCCTTTCTGGGAACAGGAGGAGACGGCTGCAACAGTGAGGACACAGGGAACCTTTATCAGCCCCTGAATCTGAACATGCTGTCACTAACACTGCTGGCAACTCAGCTGAACCCTGGCAACATCTGTTTGGGAGCAGAGAGCCTTGGATGCGGGTGGATGCATCACGGCAGCTTGTGGGAGTTATTAGTTTGTTTATCTGAAATATGGATTTAAATAAATAAAAACCCAAAAAACCAACAAAACGCCACCACCACAAAACAAATAAAATAATAGCCTTGTGCCAGGCATCAGGCCTTGTGCAAGAAAGGGAGGATGAGCAGCACAGGGTGTGCAGAGGTACCATGTGCCTGCTGGGGTGCCTGGCTCTGTTTCTGGGCTCCACCAGGATTTTACAGTCCCACAGCATGAGGTGAGTGCCTGCACAAAGGGTCCCTGCTCGGGATGCAGCAGTTGCTGGTGTGGGGAAACACTTCCAGCATTACCAGCAGCACCTCCTGGTGCCTGGACATGAGGGAGCAGGGTAACACCACCGCTACAACAAAAACAACAGCATGCCTAACTGCTTTGCACTGGAGTGCTGTCCTGTCTTGAGAGCTCCTAGGAGAAGATGGGTTTGCTAGTGATCCAGCATTTCATATAGCACCTCTTCCAGAAGATTCCCAAGTCATCCCAAAACTGGCAATAACTTCACTTGCCACAAGAATGCAGCCGTATCAGGGGTAGGATGTGATATCTCCTGAAGAGCAGAAATGCTTGGTACAAGGGGAGGAGAAGGCTCTCCAGCTGGAGTTGTAGAGGGAACAGCAGGAACAGAGCCCATTAGGGATTCCTTCAGGCTCAGCAGGTTAACCCCACCAAAACCAACAGGCTGCTCAGTTGAGCCTGATTTAGGACCTGAGATTTGCATTTTATGCAAGGAAGAGGGAATTCTGGTCCACCTTCCCTGTACACCACCCGTGACTGGACACACCTAGTGCCACCACAGGCAGGACAGTGGGGACTTATGGCCAGGACACATCCACTGATACAGGCTGCCCGTTTATCACCTGGTGGAATAATACCCTTTTTGCTGGCAAATCCATCCAAAGAGAGATGGAAAGGAAATCAATAGATGTGTTTGCCTGGGAATTTCTCCTGCACTGAGATATTGTCAGTGCAGTGGCCACCAGGTCTATGAAGAGCTTGGACTTATTTAATGCTGCCCACTGTTAGTGATGGGCAAACCCTGCTGGGTCTGCGAGGAGGGCATGGGCACAGTGTCCAGGGGAGTCAGTCTGGCACATCCATCCATGTGTGCGGGAAGGATAGGACAGGACAAGATGGAATGGCTGGCAGAGAGCAGGCTGAGATGGGATATTGGGAAGAAATTCTTCCCTTTGAGAGTGGTGAGGCCCTGGCACAGGTTGCTCAGAGAAGCTGTGGGTGCCCCAACCCTGGAAGCGTCCAAGGCCAGGTTGGACGGGGCTTGGAGCACCCTGGGATCATGGGAGGTGTCCCTGCCCATGGCAGGGGGTGGAACGAGATGATCTTTAAGGTCCCTTCCAACCCAAATCGTTCCGTGACAGCAGCCCTGGCCGAGGGGGAAACACCGCCCCAGACAAACCATCACCCAACCACCAACACCCCAGTCCCGCAGCTCAGCGTGGGCTGGGCAAGGGATCGCTCCCGAGGAACCGCTGCGCGACTTTTGGGGCACGCAGGCATCCCGCGGCACAAATCCCGCTGGGAATGCCGTCGCCGGGGGGAAGGCACGGGCTCCGCGAGGCCGGGGGATGCAGGCTGCGAGCGCGGAGCTCACCGCGGGCACCGCGGGGATGCGCGGAGCCGCCCGCCGGCCCCTCCCCGCGGCGGGTCTGGGCTCGGCGGGGCAGTTGTGGCCGTGCCGGTCCGTGGGGCCCTGCTGCCCTCTCGTGGCACCGCGGCGGGACGGCGCTGGATCCCGGCGTGCGGCACATCCCGGGATGCGGCGCGTCCCGCCGCCCGCGCCCCGCGGCCCCTCCGCGCCACCCGCGGGCTCTCATCCTTCCGTCCTCATCCCAGCCGCGCGGGGACGGGAGTGCGGCATCGAGAATGTGTAACGTCCCCTGGGTGTCAGGGCTTGATAAACTCCCGAGCGTGGGGCTCCGTGATCCCTTTTCATCTCCTGTTTACAGCACGTGAAGGGGCTGCGGTGGACCTTACAGATCATCCCGTTCCAACCCCCTGCCATGGGCAGGGATGTCTCCCATCAGACCAGGTTGTTCCAAGCCCCATCCGACCTTGCTTTGAACGTGGCCAGGGATGGAGCAGCCACAGCCTCCCTGGGCAAGCTGTGCCAGTGCCTCGCACCCTCAAAGTAAAAAATGTCTTCCTAATATCCAACCTAAATTTCCCCTGTTTGAATTTGTACCCATTACTCCTTGTCCTGTCACCACAGCTCCTGGAGAAGAGTCCCTTTATGTCCACAGTGCCTCTGCCCCTCTTCACACCCCCTCCTGTGCCTGCTGCTCCCAGATGATTAACCAAACTCAATCAAACACAACCCTGACATCCAACATCAAGGTGTGAACAGAGCTGCACCGCGGTGCTTGTGACTGGTGGCACGTCTGACCCCCAGCCTGCCACAGCCTCGCTGCCCTTGGGGATGATCCCAAAGGTACCAGCAGGCAGAATCTGGAGGATCATCTCTGCTGCCTGCAAAGTTGGACAGGCAGGATCTCACCTCAGATTCAGATGAACCATTTATACACTTGCAAGCCCAGGGACTTAAGAAAAAAAGAGCTCTTAGAGACCTCTGATAACCATCTATAAAAGGGGACTCTGAAGGTATCCCCTGTGACATTGGTTTGTCAAAGGAACTGGCTCTGCAGACCCTGCACAGCCCCAGTGTCTGAACTGGGTCCCAGGAAGAGCCCCCAGAGCCCTGCCCTGCTCATCCAACCCCCGGCAGCATCTCAGAGCTGCCTCCAAGACACTTTGGCCCCAAAAGGGTGGCTCCATGACCCCACAAATCACCTGCCCTCCCCATGGCAGCTGTCTCTCTCTCTGTTCCAACACACCCACACGCCCCTTTCCCATGGGATGGCTGAGATCTTCCCAACCCTGCCAGCTGGAGGTCTTGCTACCAGCATGGGGCAGCCCCTTAAGACATGCCACCTTGTCCATGGGTCAGAGTGACCGGGCTCCCGGGCTAGACAACCTTCCCAACCTTCCTTGTCATGTAGGGTCCCCATACTCGCACATGATGGATAACATCATCAGCTTGTCATTGTCACCTCTAATTAAATCCAGAGAGTCCTTTGTTTTCTCTCCAGGATGCATTGAAAGATTATTTCCTATTTCTACCATTGTTTTTTTCCTCACACTCTTCATTTTCAGGTGTGGGTGGCCTCACAAGATCTGCCAGACCACCCTGGTTTCAATGTTTACATCCATTTTTCTTCCCCATGTATCAGAGACTGAAAGAGCATTTCCCTGGAGAGACCAGGAACTGGGAATGAACCCTGTGTCCCCTCCCTGGGCACAGCAACACCCCCAGGGAGCCAGTGGGGCTCGAAACAGGGGACCATAAATCTCACTCGTTTCCTTTTGCAACCCTGGCCAGGCTTTGCATCTGCTCTCGCTGCCTCTGAGTGCACCCACTGCTCACGCTGCTGATCCCTGCTGCTCCTGGGATGCAGGTCCCTTCCAAATGATCTATTCTTTTCTAAACAAAGTGGAAAAAGCACCAAGAGCAGAAGGTGCAAGACTTGCTGCATTATGCAAGTGCTTCCTTCGGTGCAGGCTGGGGGCGGCTGGAGCAGGTGAGCAGTGGAAAAGCGCTGCAGGCGGAGAGGCCGCATGGAGGGATTTTGGGAAATGGTTAAACCAAGGACTTGCCTCTTCCCCAGGCAGTGAATTCTTTCGAGCCTGAGCCTCCAGACCTCCAGCTGCACGTCAGCCCTGGGCTGACCACGAGATGTTGCCTGGATGCTGCCCGTGGCACCGCAGCCGTGACACCACTGGTGTGTGAAGGACACGGTTCCCTTGGCTTCTCCCTGCTCCCAGAGGAAGCCTCAAGCCCTGACATTCCCCAGTCTGCTGTGCAGCCCCACGGGGTCACAGGAGAAGGGGTCTCTGCCATCTCCAAAGGAGGCTCCTGACATCCAAGCAAAAATGGGGCTGGAATGGGGTCAGTGCTCCTGATGGTGTTACTGGCTCCAGGAAACACTGCGCACAGCCCAGCCATAGTCCAGTGGCCAAATCCCTGCCTCTGGCTACCACTGCCAGACTGCAGTGTCTGCTCACAGCTGCAGCTGTACCCAAAAATAGTCCTTTTTGTCCTGGAGTCCGCAGGCTGCTCCAATGCAGGGTATGAAAGAGAAACACACGTTTTCAATAGGTGATGCAAAACCCATCAAACGCTCAGGAACCTGCTGGGGGAAGGGAAGGGGGAAGGGGAGGGGGAAAGGAGGACGGAAAGGAAAAGGGAAGGGAAATGAGAAGGGAATGCAAGGCAAGCAAGGCAAGGCAAGGCAAATGAAAGAGGAAGGGAAAGGAAAAGAGAAAGAAGGGAAGGGAAAGGGAAGGGGAAAGAGAAGGTGAAGGAGCTGCTCCCACAGCAGCACTGCCTGATCAGGGGAAGGGCAGTGAACAACCCGCACGTGCCGAAATTACACATAACAACCCGATAAAAACAAAACAAAAC
>VZTE01001632.1:344404-447195 GCA_013397775.1 Eulacestoma nigropectus | reverse complement strand
GCACCGGCGCGGCGGGCGAGGCAGAGGGGGCCCGGGCCGCGCCCCGCTGCCAGTGACCCCCGGTGCTGCGCCGGACGGACCCTGGGCGGGCGCTTGGAGCGGACACGGCGGTCACACAGCAGCACAGGTCCCTCCATGGCTGCCCCATCCCTGCAGTGCCCAAGGCCGGCCTGGACGGGGCTTGGAGCAGCCTGGGCTGGGGGAAGGTGTCCCCCCCGTCCGTGGCAGGGGGTGGAATTAGGTCATCGTTAAGGTCCTTCCAACCCAAACCCTTGGATTTTTCGGTGAAGCCCCCCCCCCCAAAACCCAGGGGGTGTCCTGCCAGTTTCGTTGTTGTGACAACTCCTGTCAGCGGCGCTTATTTTGCAGCATTACCCCATTATTTTCCCTCGTTAATGACACGAGCTCTGAATTACAAGTGAAGCCGGTTGTCTCACCGCAGACACTCACTAAAAACTACCGGGTGACAAGAGAAACCACGGCAGGAAATTTCTTTCGAATGTAAGGAAACCAAACTCGCATAATTCAGAGTTTTATGGCTTGATCCTCAGCTGAGGCTTTCTGTAATACCCTGCTCTGCGTCAGAGGAACTGTCCCGGGAGGGACCGACACGCAAGAACAACTCGCTGTTAAGGAAACTTCCATGGAGGCACAGCTGAGTGTGAGAGGGAGATAAAAGGAAAAAATAATGTCCCATTACTGAGGGCAATGCTGACATTCCCATAAAGGGGGTTATATATGAAAAGAATGTCATACAAATCAGCTCTCTAGAAGCCCAACCTGACTTAAAATCCCATCCACCGTTGTTCTTTAATGAAAATACTTGTTTTAAAGGTAGCTTTTAATGTAGCTCTCAATACTTGGTGCCTGTGCTGCTCCCTCATCCTTCCCTGAGCGAGTCTTTTGACGTGTTTCCAAGGAAAGAAAGAATAATGAACCTGGTATCCTGTGTTTCATTTTTTAAAATCATTTTAAATCACAGATTTTTCCTCCCTCAGAGGAAGGTTTCTGTTCTCCATGGCAGTGCCCAGGTTTCTGCTTCCCCAGGGCCAGGGCTGTGATACTCAACCTGCCACTGTCGAGCTGATCCCAGCATGGTGCCTGGAGATTCTGCCACACCACTGAATTCCCTCCTGAAATACATGCTTTAAAGGACTCTGAGCTGCAGCTGACATATTAAAATCAGGGGGCTTTTTTCCTTTTCTGTATGAGCATAAAGAACTTTTCTTCCTTGCAGTTGTTTTTCTGCACAGGAACACACGGCAAACTGAGATACACAGAATCTTTCCCAAAGAGGAAGGAGGCAGACCCAGCAGGGAAGTGAGAATGCCGTGTGCATGCAGCCATTTCTCCGAGAGAGCTGTCTGTTCACATCCCTCTGCCACCCTCTCTTCATTTCAAAGACTAACTACTTCCTTCTCCTCCCCTTCCCTAGAAGAAAGGTTTTCTTCCCTATTTTTTAGTGGCTAAGCAGTACAATAGCAAAGGGTTTGAAACCCAGTCTAGTGAATAATAACTTAATGATGTGAGCCCTGTTCTGTTCCTTTTCAATGGATGGCTGCTTTGGCAGGAGAGCTGCTGGGATCTGCTCCCTGCTGGGAGGGATGTGAGGGTGGAGAAACCTGGATTGGAGCTGAACAGCAACCAGAGTGGTGTAAAACTGAACTAGGAAACAAGAACGAGGTCAATGCTGCGAGATTGTGAAACGAGGAGAAATTAAATGCAGTTAAGCTGAGTTTAGGAGCTAATAGTGAACACTGGGAATATGCCTGGACTTTGGATGTTTGGAGTTGTCTGTTAACTCCATTATAGCTAACGCCTGCCTGAGCTGTGTTTAATTGCCATGGAGCATGGTGCAGTATGGCTGAGGTTAATGAGATGCACTGGCATCAAACCTTCACTGTGTGTTTTCAGTGTGCACAGTCACCCTCAGAACGAGTGGAGGCTGACAGAACATTCCTGCTACTTTCACTTCCTGGCAAATGTATGAAAGCTTAAAAATGTGTTTTGGCTCTCTAGCAAAGCAGAGTGAACCAAGCACATTTATTTTGTTGGTATCTGATGTCACATCTGAATGCAGGTCTCCAGAGGTGATCTATTAATGTCCTAAAGCATCGCACCATCTGGTTCCTCCTTTGATACGCAACATTTTGAATGCCTGGTTTAATCTCCCTGGGTTTCAGTAAATTATGCAAACTCAGAGGCTTTGGCAGCGGGAGATGGGCACCATGAGGAGATGATTCAGTCATCAATATCTACTGGGCTTCCATATTGGTGCCATTACACTTCTTTCAGTGCTACTTTACAAATTTTGCAAGTGAATAATTCATCGCGCTGGAAGCTGCGAGTTAGGTTTGAAATTTGCCCACCCCGAGATTAGCTATGACTAATCCATCCTTCCCAACACAGAAAAGCTAACTGGGTTTCTTTTTCTGCAGGGTTAGGCGATAAGTCAGAAATAAATTGCGTGTATACATAACTGCTGGTGGTGACATAAATCACATTTCCCTTTTTTCTTCCTGGACAGAATCGGAGCACCTTGGAATAGATGTGAGCACAAGGCGCTGCGCCGGATAAAGCTGCCTTGGAGCACCATGGCTGCCGCCCCTCATCTCAACTCGGACGCGCTCCGAGAGGTCCTGGAGTGCCCCATCTGCATGGAGTCCTTCACCGAAGAGCACCTGAGGCCCAAGCTCCTGCACTGTGGGCACACCATCTGCAAGCAGTGCCTGGAGAAGCTCCTGGCCAACAGCATCAATGGGATCCGGTGCCCCTTCTGCAGCAAGATCACGCGGATCACCAGCTTGGCCCAGCTCACCGACAACCTCACCGTGCTGAAGATCATCGACACGGCCGGCCTGGGGGAAGTGGTGGGACTTCTCATGTGCAAGGTCTGCGGGAGGAGGCTGCCAAGACACTTTTGCAAGAGCTGTAGCTTGGTTTTGTGTGAGCCGTGCAAGGAGGCTTCACACATGCCCCAAGGACACAGAGTCATTGCTATCAAAGAGGCTGCTGAGGAGCGTAGGAGGGAATTTGGGACAAGGCTCGCCAGGCTTCGGGAGCTCATGGGTGATCTTCAGAAAAGGAAAGCTGCTCTGGAGGATGTTTCAAGAGACCTGCAATCCAGATACAAAGCGGTTCTGCAGGAGTACAGCAAAGAGGAGCGCAAGATCCAGGAAGAGCTGGCCAGGTCACGCAAGTTCTTCACCACCTCATTGTCTGAAGTGGAGAAGGTAAATAACCAGGTGATGGAGGAGCAAGCTTACCTGCTGAACTTAGCAGAAGTGCAGATCATGTCTCGCTGTGACTATTTCCTTGCCAAAATAAAGCAGGGGGATATAGCTCTCCTGGAGGAGGCAGCGGACGAGGAAGAACCAGAACTGACAAACAGTCTCCCGAGGGAGCTGACTCTCCAAGAGGTGGAACTCCTTAAGGTGAGCCATGTGGGACCACTGCAGATAGGGCAGGTGGTGAAGAAACCCCGGACCGTGAACGTGGAGGAATCGCTCATGGAAACCGCAGCGTCCTCCTTTGTACCATTTCGGGAGCCTGACTTGGTGCAAGAGGAACCCAGCTGCACCCCCAATTCCTCGCCAGCCAAGCCAAGGATGCCTGAAGCAGCCACGAGCATCCAGCAGTGTTACTTCATCAAGAAGATGGGCTCCAAGGGCAGCCTGCCGGGGATGTTCAACCTCCCTGTCAGCCTGCACGTCACCAGCCAAGGCGAGGTGCTCGTGGCAGACCGGGGCAACTTCCGAATCCAGGTTTTTACCCGCAAGGGCTTCCTGAAGGAGATCCGCCGGAGCCCCAGCGGCATTGACAGCTTCGTGCTGAGTTTCCTTGGAGCAGACTTGCCCAACTTGACCCCCCTTTCTGTCACCATGAACTGCCACGGGCTGATCGGTGTGACAGACAGCTACGACAACTCTGTCAAGGTGTACACCATGGATGGCCACTGCGTGGCCTGTCACCGGAGCCAGCTGAGCAAGCCCTGGGGCATCGCCGCGCTGCCCTCGGGCCAGTTCGTCGTCACCGACGTGGAAGGGGGGAAGCTCTGGTGCTTCACCGTGGACCGTGGCATAGGGGTGGTGAAGTACAGCTGCCTGTGCAGCGCCGTGCGCCCCAAGTTTGTCACCTGCGACGCTGAAGGGACCATTTACTTCACTCAGGGGCTGGGGCTCAACCTGGAGAACCGGCAGTACGAGCACCACTTGGAAGGAGGCTTCTCCATCGGCTCCGTTGGCCCAGATGGGCAGCTGGGACGTCAGATTAGCCACTTCTTCTCCGAGAATGAGGATTTCAGGTGCATCGCTGGGATGTGTGTTGATGCCAGGGGAGACCTGATTGTTGCTGACAGCAGTCGCAAGGAAATCCTGCATTTTCCTAAAGGAGGCGGCTACAACATCTTAATCCGGGAGGGACTCACCTGCCCGGTGGGCATTGCCATTACTCCCAAAGGGCAGCTGCTGGTGCTGGACTGTTGGGATCATTGCATTAAGATCTACAGTTACCACCTGAGAAGATACTCCACCCCTTAAAGGCTCGGTTGCAAGCAAAGCCTGTCTTGGCAGTGGAGATTCTTCCAGCCTCCTTGCAATCCGACAGGAACCCGTGTCAAGCCTTCAGGAAGATTGTGCCATAACTGAAGGGGATTTGGCACAGAGGCCATCGTGTTCTGTGTTTAGAAACAAAGTAGATTTTGTGGTGGTGGTGGTCTGCTTTTTCTTCTTTTTTATATAAAACCCATACAAATAAGAACAAGCGCGAGGGAAAGGATCCATCCTTTGCAGTCCTGGTTCCTGTGACTGGTCATTCCATAAACCTCCTCACCTCCTTATGCCACATCTACACTTGCAGCTTCAACCATTGTGTCTTTCTTTGTGCCATAAACGCTGACTGACTGCTCTAAATCACCTTCCCTTAGAGAACTAGCAGAGGCAATCCTGTTGTACTTGCAAGGAACTGGGTAGCAGTTGTCTGGGCAACTCCTAGAGAGAGCAATTTGTGCTTGCAGCACTGCATAAAACGAAATGGCCTCTTCAACCGTGTGGAGATGGAGCTTTGCTTCCACCCTGACGAGGCAGGGTTGTCTCTCCCATTTTTCTGGTGTTCAAGAGATTGTCCCGTCGTGCCATTTGTGAATTGTGTCTGTTCATGTGAAGTGAGTACTGTGCAATCGTGGGAGACCGAGCTGAGCCAGAAAATTGCCCTCTTTATTCCTGAGTTGTAAGAAGACAGGGGTTTTATTACTAATCAGAGTTCTGCTAGGTAGAAGGGGGTAAAAAGGGAGGGGGCTGGAGGAAAAAAAAAAAAGAGGGGAAACCTAGGGTTGCTATTTACTGTTGTTTTATTATTAAATGTATCCTGGAAACTGTCTTTGGAAGGTCTATCTGGTATCTAAAACTTCCTGGGGAGGGGGGAAGAGCTGGGGGAATAAGACTGGGAGATTGTAGGAAATGAGATAAAATGCAATGTATCATATGTTCACCTGCACTTCACTACTCTGCATTCCAGACCACTGCGTTTAGCAATAGGTTTCCACTCCTCTGCACCTCCTCTGTGCAAGTTACTCACTGCTGAGATAGGGATGGGCAGGTGGGACTATTTCACTTCTATTTTTTTAAGACTTGGAAGCACACCCATTGGTGCACTGCCTTTTTTTCCCTTGCACAGCAAAACGCTACATTCCTCAGATTTATTTTTTTTTTTAAATAATTCTTTTTTCCACGACACCAGCAGGCACCAGAGTTGCTGCTCATCACGGCTTTGGGCCAAATGAAGCACAAAACTGCAGCTGTGTGAACCAAGGCCCCCACAGTGCTGCTCTCCTGGCTGATAAATGTGTACCTCAGTGTGGTGCTGCTCGCCCAGAATAGTTTATTGAAGGAAAGATGCATTTAAATAGGGCACAGTGGTAGCATGTTAATCTGCCACAGATAATAGTTACACTGCAGTGCATTTATTTGTTGCCATCAACAACGTCGTTGCAAATTTGGGGCCACGACAGACAATATAAAAGCTGATTTTATGGTGGCTGCCGTGCTCTAGCAATTGTTTGCTACTTGTCCTACAACATGTTTGCAACAGGTGATTTTTTTCCTTTTTTTTTTAAGCCCATATACTTTTTCCTACTGAAACAGCAAAGAGAAACAGGCTGGTGAGCTGCTGCTGCTCTGCCTGGATGTTTGGCACTTAAAGGGATTGCAGAAAAAGCGCTGGAAGCAGATTTTGGTGGGATTTGGGGATTTTTTCCCTGTCTTTGTTGTGCTCAGCCAGTGCTGAAGGAGTGAGCACGCAAACACAGCTGTGTGATGGAGCTCCCTTCAGGGCAACTTCCAGTTTCTCCTGCTAAAATGTGCTGGGAAAAGCTTGTGGAGAAGGGAGCTAAGACACGAGGTGGTCGATGGTCCTGAGGGAGCCCAGGGGACTCAAACCTCCCCTTCTCTTCTGAGCTGCTGTGTGTGTTTGCCAAGGCTACCACCTTTTACTCACTATGCACATTCTCTGCTTCTCTTTTTTGGGTGGGAGGGGGCAGTTGCCCAAGGCATGTGACAGCAATCTGAGAAGCCTTTCTCATCTTGAATGTGTGTTTTGGGGAGGTGATGATGATGACTGGGCTGTGCTGCAGTTCATGACATTGTAACTGAAGGCATTTTTCCAGTTTTATGGCAATGGCAGTTCCTTTCCTGGTTTCTTTTAAACATTTCTCCTGCTTCCAAGAACTGCTCCACACAGGAGGCTACTGTGGACCTGAATAATTAAAGCAATATTATCTATGATAATATGTACCTCTAATTTTCTGTTCCCGTGGATTTTTATTTTTTTTTTTTTTTGCAATAAACAGCACAACTACTAGCAATAACATTTCCTGGAGTGCTTGAAAAAAAATTCTAAAATATTTAAAAAATTAAAATAGGAAAAAAATAAACGCTGGTCCAGTAAACTGAGTTGGTTACTCCAGCCTGTTGGTGGTTAGAGTTCAAACAAAGCATCTGTCATCTGTTTCTCTCTCAGAGGATTAAGAAAAATAACACCACCCTGGGAGGCACTGGTGGGCCAGGACACTGCAATCGGCGCCTGGGGCTCTGTCCTGCCTGCAACTCTTCCAGTCTGGGGTTTCAGGGAGAAAAGGGAAAAAGAAAACCTGCTGTCCTTCACCCAGGGTCTGCACGTCCCCTGACAAAACTCAACTGTGAGATGATTTTACAGAGCTCTTCTTGCTGTGGTGCTCCCGCACAGTGCCATGATCGTCTGCCAAACGAGGTGAAATGGAGTAATTAAGGATTATGTTGAAATAGTTTGGCTGCTGCTCTGTACCTGGAGGAAGAGCTTGTCTGGTCATACGTATGTGTTTGGTTTTTAAAGATTGTGTAATAAAGGAAAAATTGATCCAATTAAAAGTGCATTGCAAACGGCTCATTTTCTTATTAAAACACTTCATCTTCTCTCCTCGGTGGCAGATTGGATTTTACAGCCAGTGGGGATTAGATTGGGAACACAGTGGCTACAAGACCCTTTTTATGTGTCAGGTTGCCAAGGATAAATCTGATCTTGGCAGGTTCGTGGAACTTTTCCTGACACTTCCCTCCCCGCCTTATGAACAAATGCTGTGGTTTTGTACCTTAACTCACACTGCCACAACAAGGGCAATTATCTTCCTTGTCACCCAATGTTTCAAAAGTCTGGTTCGAATTCACTGGCTCCTGTTCAGGAGCTCAACAGGACATAGCCTGGCTGAAAACTCCATCCCCTGTGTCCCTGGCTCATCCATGGTCTGCCAGCGGGGACCTGTGGTGCAGCCAGGGGACAGGACACATCAGGAGCCATGGGCTCACCTAGAAGACCTCAGACTTTGGTGCACTTGCACTGTGACGGGATAAAACCCCTGGGTTTCCTTTGTCTGTAGTCCCCCTCCTTGTAGGCACCAGCTTGGGCTGTTCTTCTGTGGTTGCACCATGATTAAATTATTTTAAGGATCAAGACTCTGCCACGGGAGTTGAGCTGGGGAGGAAACCTGGTGTGACTGAGTGTGGAGGGTGTGGCTGTGAAGGTGCCTTGACCCCAGCTCGGGTGGTGACTGTGGCTGCCAGAGGAGCTCCTGGATGGTCAGCAGGGACATTTCCTTCAGTAGGTACATCCACAGCACGTGCAGGTTCTCCCCTTGTCCAGCCACCTGGCTGGTCTGGGTGAAGGATTTCATCACTTGGGCTCAGCTCTTTAAACAGGTATGAATTTCTGATTTATCAAACATTATTCAACCCTTGCAGAACAGCTGCCATGTGGTGCTGCTAGACCTGCAGCTTTATCACAAGTTTTGATTTCTTTGGGTAGAACAGCTAAGCCGTGGACATTGTTCTGGGCAAAACCAGGAGCCAAGGAATGAAGGGATGAGGAGAGCCTGTTGGTCATCAAAGGGGGCAAAGCTACAAAAGTAAGAATAAAGCCAGATGCTTTGAGTTGTTCCTATTGTATAGCTTAAGTGATTTTTCTGGATCATTACTCAATGAGAGGATTTAAAGTTATTTCATTTTGCACAACTAATTACTCGACTTGCCTGGCAATTCTGGATTACAGTGAGCAGTGCGTAAGGTCATTTAGCAGATTGAGTCACAGCACATGTTTCAGTCTAAACTAAATTTCATGGCAACGAGCTAGATTGGTTTTACCTCCTCCAAACAAAATGCTGAAATCTGAGGGTTTGAAATAAGTGTAATGACATAAACCAAGCAAGTAGGAGTGTTAAAAAGGCAATAGAGTGGTTGTACCTGGGGACAGATCTCAAAAACGGAAATTCTATGTGCTCCATTTCTGACCAAGCACATGTAAGGGAAACCCATTATGTCCTTTAACAGATGAAGAAGTAGCCTTACAGCTTTCTTAATGCACCTGATTGCATCTAGGAAAGGAAAACTAAAGGTTCTTGTGGACTAGTTCAATCTTAATTGTGTTAATAGCAGTATCAGACCTGAAAGGAGACAAATGGAGGCTTGAAAGGCTAGGAGGGAGCCACAGGCCCTACTCAGAGGAATATGGGCTACTATTTTAGCAGAGCTCGAGGCTCTAACCTGAATTTTATGAAGGATATTCCATCAAAACTGCTGAGTTCACAAGAAAGCATGAAGGCTGTCACCTCTTAGGGTAAATGCAATTCATGGAGTGTGGTCCAAGAGAGGAGAAGCAAGGGCTGGGGAGGGCAAGGAGCAGAAAGGCTTAGGGAATGTGACAGAACCTGCCAGAACACAGCCCCTCCACGGACTATTCCCATGAATGATCGATTACTGAGAGGGAACATGAACATCTTTCCCATCTGCAGCAGCCACAGGCTGAGCTTGCTGAGCACTCAACGTGGCCAGGGAACCTCAGCCAAGGAAACTCTACCTAGAGATCGTAGGAAATTCAAGAAAAGCAAACATTTCCCTCACTGCAGACCTGAAGTAACCTCTCAGCTGGGCAGTGAAACCCTCTGGGTCTCCCCCACCCATGTGCACACATCCTGAGCCCATCAGCATCCCTTCCCGCTTCCCAGCTGGGCTTCTCCAGTGGGAACAAGCAAGATGGAACAGCTCTTGCTGAAGTCTCACCAGGGCTGTCAGATTTTGCAATCAGAGCAGCTCTTCCCCTTCCCTAAGCAAGCTCTCCTCCTCCTCACCAGCCAGAACAAGGAACCACAGAGCAACCAGCTCTCTGATAAACTTTTATCAGTGAATGAAGTGGTTCCCAGCAGGTATGGAAACTGGATGGATGGGACATTTGCTGGATGGAGGGATCATTATCTTCCCTGCTGTACATTTTCTGAGTCTCTGAGGTGGGGTGACTCCTAGCCTCCACCTCCAGTTTTATTATTATGGCACTGTGTGGTGAGGAATAGCCCAATTTGGGTCAGCTCTCCTGGCTGTGTCATCTCCCAAGACCTTGTCCACCCCAACCTAGTGACTGTGGGGACAGAACGGAGAAAAAGAGGAAGCGTGGATGCCACGGAGGCACTGCTCAGCAGCAGCCAGCACGCCGGGGTGTTAGCCACACTGGTTTGCCCAGAAATCCAAAGCTCAGCACCACTGTGACAAAGCCAGTTCGCTCCATCCCGCCAGGCCCAGCACATTCTTACACACAGCAGGAGCTGCCTGGGGACATCGTGTTTGTCCCAGCTGCCAAATGAAGGTGCTCACACAACTGCTACCAACTTAATGAGGCACCGTCAGCGTTAAATGCTGGCTCCAACGGGGAAGAAAACCGATGTGGGCTCCTGTGGCACAGATCAATGGCTGGGTCGATCTTAAGGTCCCCGCTTGGAGGCCACTCAATGTGTTAAAGCATTGCTTGGCTGCACAGAGCCAGAGCAAGCAGCCCAAAAAACGGGCTTTTAATCACTCTGCATGAAGTAAAATTGGAGTTTGCTTTGGTGTGCTCACGGACTGAGGCTGTTCCTGTGAGGGAGCCTGGGGGATGCTCCCATGCCTGCCCTGAAGGAGCGCAGTGCTCGGTGTGCCACAGCTGTGCCACCGTGCCTGCCTGGCTCTCTCTTGCAGGATTCACTCCGGCAAATCCTTAGCAACAAGGGCAGGCTGCTCTGTCACCTCATTTCCCCCCACATACTCCTCACCCACCTGCAGGAGGAAGGGGAACACCTGTCACTCCTCCAGGCAGAGCAGGCTGCCCTCTCTGTGCTGTCCCTGGCCAGAGGCGGATCCCCTTCCCTGCCCTTGGCAGAAGGAAGAGCTCTGCAGATACTGACCCACGTCACGGGCTCTGTGCTGGCGTTAGGGCGGCTCCAGCCCTGGCACAGAGCCAGCGCCTGCCCTGGCACCAGCAGCGTGAGCTTCTCTTCAAAACCGTGTTTTCAATTAGGGCTCAACGCGCAGATTGTGCCTTTATTGTTGGAGGCCTCCTCCTGAAGCCCGGAGATTGATTTATGAAGTTGATTAACATATTAAAATAATTTTGTGCGGTGCTGCAAACACCCCGTAATGTGCATTTTTCTCAAAGCTGGTGTTGTTCCAATTAGCTTGAGACTCTCCTCTCTCCCTCCTCTTGTGACCTGCTTTGTCCACTAACAAATTACAGTTATTCTGGCCCTACTTTTACATTTATTAGAGCTGATGCATATGTGTGCTCACTGAGCAGTTCAGAACGGGCTGGTGAGCAGCGGGGAGCCCGGCAGGCCAGAGCTGTTCTGAGTGGAGAAGGCATCCAGAACTGTCTAGCTGGAGCTATTTATTCCGATCTGCCTTATGTCACTGGCAAAATGAGGGTAAATCAGTAGAGAGGCTGGGAATAAAATCCATCTACCATGAACAGCAAGCTCTTTTTCTTGGCTAACTGGGAGTTCTCTGGGACAATGCCCTGGGTTTCCCATGACACCTTCTCTGACCACAAGCTGATCTCCCCAAGAGCCCTGAACATCCTTAATGTCCTTCCAAGAGCATTTTCTAGTCATCAAAGAGCTAAATACAACACTGGTCACCTCTGCATTGCCCACAGCCTCAAAGTTCAGCCTCACCGACCCCACCAGCTACGGAATCCACAGATGGAGGCACGCACAAAACACAAGGTCGGGGCCAGCACCCGCTGCCCAAATGCTGCACAGTCAGGAGTTAAGGGTTTATGTCCAGGCATTACATGCAACCTCCCAGAGGATCCCTGGAGTCCCATGAGTGCTTTGGTGCTTCACAGGCAGTGGGAAAGGATGCTCTGGATGCCCCACAAATGCCTGGGCAGCCAGGCACAGCTCCAGGAGTGGGGGCAGGACCCAGGTGGGGAGCAAGGGATCCACCTCGGCCAGCTGCATACCATGGACTAAAAAGGAAATTATTCTGTCAGTGAGGCACTGCTTTGCCTTCAGGCCCTGTGCCACCTCGGGGCTTTGTGGCTGAGCCCTGAGCCACCGCTGCCCCTGACATGGCGGGGTGGGAGTGAGGGAACAGGAGATATTTCACCACCAGATCAAGTGCTGTTCATGTCCTCTCTGGCCCCAGCATCACGGGACAGCAGCAATGCTTGTGCCAGGCTTGGACTCCAGCAGCTGCCTCTCATTCCCACCTCTCATTCTACTGGGAAACCCCTGTCTGAGGTGATGTCGCAGGGACCATGGGGCACTTGGGGTCTGCTCCCCACCAACACGTTTGCCCCTGGATTGCAGGGAGCGCTCCCGAGGGATTAATAATATCATGAGCACATAAACAACCCACCTCCACGTGCCTTCTCCTGCTGAACAGGGGCATTGCTATGGCAAACTTCATTTATCACTATTTAAAATCCAAACAAACGAGTACAGGGTGTTATAAATACGCTTACAAGATGAGCTGCACTGGGAAAACGGAGAAGAAAATGAGCCAAGAGCAAGGGAGGCGGCGTGTGGGAGAACACCTCTCTCCGCCAGGTTCCAGGGAGCGAGGCTGCTCTCGGCAGTGCCACCAGGGCAGGATGCAAGTGCCCTGATGACCTCTGTCACCATCAGCCCTACGGTGGGCTCTGTGATACACCGCAGATGTTTTTTGAATAGAAAAATATCAGATCCAAGGAATATCCCCCAACTCCCTGGAGGAGAGAGATGAATTGGCAAATGGAAGGCTACAGCGATAAGGGAGTTTTTATAAACATAACCTAATTGTATTACTTCAAAGTCCTGAAGTTTATTGCCCTGTTTAATGATGTGTCTCGTTATTTATGGTGTAGCACAATGAGTCTGCTATTGATTTAATGCACTTCCTTAAAGACTGTCATTGTCACAGGCAATAAAACAAAGCCATTCTGAGACAGCTCATTTATGTCACATCTCCATCAGCTGACCCCTGGCACGCGAGGGCCACCGTGGGGAAGGGGGTCACCCTGGGGAAGGATGGAGCCAGTGTGTGGAAGCTGAAGGGCAGGAGCAGGCAGGGTGGCTCAGGGATGCTGCCAATGACATGTGCCACCTGACACTGGGCACTCAGTTTGGGACGAGCCTCCTGCCTGAGCCCGCTGACCAGCGTGGTGATGGTGTGTGCATGGGACAGGAGTAATGGATGGAAACCAGCACGTGACACCCGGTGTTTGTGCCCCTGCCCGGTCCCATCGCCCTCCTCACCTTTCTGGTACTGGAGCCAGAGCTGCTGCTGGACCTTCTTGCTGGGGAAGTGGATGGTGCAGCTGAACTCGGAGCCGTACAGCGCCTCCGCAATGTAGTGGGAGCCAAACTGCTGGATGAAGGAGAGCAGCTCCTCCCGGCTGCTGTCCTTGTTCAGGATCTTCAGGATGTTTGCAAAGCCTGTGGGAGGGAGGCAGGGGCTGGGCAGCTCGGGCAGCCAGGGCTGGCAGCCACAGCCCAGGGGAAGGAGCCCCACAGGTTCCCTGCTCAGGTCATACAAGGCCCCACAGGGGTGCAGTTCCTCCTCTTTTGCCTCCACCTGATCCTTTGGAATCCACAACCCGTTATTACCCCGGGCTGTGGCTCTGACTTCCTTCCATGATTCCTGTCCCTAAGAGATTTCTCAGATCATTTCACAGGGATGTGCATGTGAACACGTATGCACACACACACACACACACACACACACAAACACACTCCGTCCTTGCCAGCTCCAGTCTGTTCTTCAAGCTGCTGGCACATCATTAACACTCTCCCCAGAGCATGTGCTTGGCCTTTGCTTGGCTGTAGCCATAACCAGAGATGTTCCATCCCTACTGCAAACACCCAGCACAACTGGTAACTATTTTTAGGGAAGTTGGAGACAGCCCAGAGGGACACACAGGGCCGGGCTGGTGGCAGCTCCGTGGGTGTGCAAAGGTCAGGAGCATCACTTGAGCAACATCCATACAGACAGCAGGGACCTCTGGCATGGGACAAGGACATGGACCCTTGCTGCTCTATGGAGGTGAGATATCCTGCAGACACTGGTGACTTCACAGCACCTCAGCATCACTAAGAGCCGGCTGAAAGCACCGTTTTGGTTCAGTGGTGGAACAGAAAACGTACTGCAAGAAAATACGTCATAACTGTCACCAAAATGAGATTATCTGGCTGGTTGGTTGGTTGGTTTATTGAAACAGAAGGCTGGTTTAATAAAAAAGCCAGAAGAATTCATTTTGAGCTGAACCCACGTATTTTTTTCAGCTCCAAGCTGGTTATTTCATTTTGGGGCTGTGCAGCCTGCTAGCACTGAATCTTTTTTTTCTTTCTCTCTCCATTTAAAAACTCGTTGATTTTAAATAAAAAATGCTATTTTGAAACGAAAAGGCAAAACACTTCAGGTCGCAACAAAATGTTTCAGCATTTCTGAAACAAAATGTGTAGCTATAAAAACGTGGCAGTGAAATGTTTTGACATTTGCAGGATCCTCCCACCCACCCCTTCTTCATCTGTGACTCCCTGCTTTATATGACCTGCTTTTCCAAGTGCTTCGGTTCCTTCTGAAACCACCTTTTTTAAGGGACCGACTGGTTTTTGTACATACTCATATACACAGCCACCCCAAAACAAATCCTCCCTGCCAGTGTTGCTTACTGGCTTCCTCCTGGCTTTGACCTCGCCTCTTGCTGCACAAACTCCCTGCCTCAGTTTCCCCTCGGTAAAAAAGGAGGCAAATCTCCCTGCCTGCCTCTGCAGCAGCGCTGGGAACAGAGCGTGGAGGTGGGAAATGTCAGTGGGACGCTTGGGGCAGAAAACCACCACCCACCCATGCAGACACGCATCTCCCTGCCCCTGGAATCCCTCACCTGCAGAGAGGGTGATGGAGCTGAGCTTCACCCTGTAGAGGTTGCTCCGGACCCGCCAGTGCTGCACCATGGGGTACCCCATGGCCTCGTCGTACTTGATGTCCCCTGCAAAGAAAGAGCGGGTGGGTGACACTGCTGACCATGCTCTGGGGAATGCTTAATGCTCCCCCCTTGCTACGTGCTGCAGGGGTGAGAAATGGGGTGGTGCGAGGGCTGGGAACCTCAGTGGTGATGCCGTGGGGGCCCCGGACTGCTGACAGGACCAGCACTGGGATGGCTGTGGCTGCCAGGAGCTCACAGGGAGGGAGACGCTGCTGGGATGCACTCACACATCCCTCAGAGTATTTCTGCCCCAGGCACACAGGAAGGGTGGCACGAAGAGGGTGACGATGCCCCTCAGGAACCACACTGAGAGCCAGGCTGGGAGAAGGGGTTGTTCCTCCTGTGCTCTCCCCAGGGACACTGAACCCGGGGGCAGCTCGTACCTGTGAGAAGCTGGAGATCAGGAAGGGGCTCCGAGAGGACGCCACGGCACTGCTCCTCCACAGGCAGCGGGATCACCAGGAGGCCGTCGGCCAGCTGGGGGAAGTCCTTGATGAAGTTATTCTCCCTGCAGAGAGAAAAAGACAACTGCAAAGCAACGATGCAGGGCACGGCCGGGCAGCGGGGCCAAGCCGCCCTGGTGGCACGGGGACAGGCGGCTCAGGAGGGCGGAGGACATCTCCTCGAGCAGGAGCCCTGCCAGGGGATGGGGACTGCAGCCTCTCCACCAGCCAGCTCTGGCTGTGCAGCCCTCTGAGGTGATGCTTAATGAGCTCCCCAGGGACTGCAGCTCCATTAGCACTGGGGAAATATGGAACTGCTCTCAGCCTGGGGACTCGGCCACTGGGTTTGGCCCAGATTTTCAAAGTGGGCCACTGGAGAGGGGGCAAGGAAAGAGGAGTGGCTGCTACACCCCAAAACTGCCCCCTTCTACACCTGCAGCATCTTTGTATGCACAGCGACCCAGCCCTGCTGGAGCTCCCCACCCCAGGCAGCATCATCACCCTCACAGTTTTCACCCCCCAGTGACTCGCTCTCCAAAAGGCAGAAAAAGTACATTTTACAGACAGACACAAAAAACCCCACTCTCGTGTGCAGCTCACAGTGCAATTTTACCACACATGCAGGATCTTTTCTAACCTTGGCAGGTATAACATTGTATAATAGGCCCCTAATGAATTGTTTCTAGAACAACGGTACCAGGGAAATTATTTGAAATGGTGAACAGACAGGTCTCTGGGAGACGAGCCTCCCCCAGTAAGCGAAATGCCTCGCGCCTGCGCCGAGGAAACAGGAGGGGGCATTTTAAATATTGATCTTAGAGCCAAAATATAGGCCAGGAGGCTTCGCATCCTCCGGGCGTGGAGACAAAAGGGCAGCAGAGCAGAAGAAAGGGAGGTTCCTGCAAAATCAGGTCAGCCCCAGGAGCTTGGGGGAGGTTCAGACTGGCACCGCCTGCCCCAGCTGCATTTTTTGGAATAGATTTTCCTTTAAACAGCTGCTGATTTCGCTCACCTTCCCTGGTTCTACCCTCCACAGCCTGTCCCTGGGGGGATGATCCATCATCCTGTGGTCATCTTGTAACCAGGGGGGCACCCATGCCACCTCCATGGGTCCAGCACAGCGAGATGCTGAGGTCGGGGAACACTTCCCTGGGGTCCTCCTGTTGCTCTGGGGCCAAGATGTGTCCACTGCAACTTGCACCAGAGGTGAGCAGGAAACCACAGCCCTGTGCAGCCAGCCTGGGGTTCCCAGCCCCAAGGCAGGAGAGGAGCACAGGGATGAGCGTCCGCAGATGGGGACACATGGGTGGGGCACAGGAAGTGTTCAAGGCCAGACTGGATGGATCTTTAAGCAATGTGGTCTAGTGGGAGGTGTCCCAGCCCATGGCAGGAAGATTGAAACAAGATGATCTTTAAAGTCCCTTCCAACCCAAACCACGCCATGATTCCCTGGCTGCACAGGCAGCCTGCCTCATGCTGCACCCCCATTTCAGAGCCACCAGCACCTGGTTGTGTCTCAGGAGCTTCACTTTCTGCACTGCCTCAGTGCAAAAAAGAAAAGGCGCTTTATTTGTCTGAGGAGAAAAGCCTCTCACTCACAGCGTGCTCACAAATCTCCGATTGATCCCGCTGGGCACGGGATCCCCATGGTGGAGCGTTCTGCTGCTCTGAGCCCTTTGCTGTCACAGCAATTCCAAATGGGGAACTGCAATTGCTGCCAGAGCTGGGAGCTGTGTGGGTGGTGGGAAACAGGGCTGCAAAATTAGGCAAGCGGGTAGGGAACAGGGGAAGAAGCATGTAGGTGCCCCTGCTGTTCTGCCTCAGCAGAAAAGGGAAAACATCAGCGCTGCCAAATCCCAAAGCCATGGAGAAGCGTGATGCTGCACTGGGAAAGCGGGATGCAGCTGCACTGAGCCTGCCTGCCATCCTGGAGCGTGGAGACTGTCCCTTTCCTGACAGGTCAGCCCCCGCTCCTGCTCCAGAGGTGAGCACAGGGGCCAGGAGGGTCACTCCCTGCCCAGCCCCATATCCCACCTCTGACAAGACCAGGAGGGGATGCCCAGGAGAAGGCTGGTGGAACCTTTCCAAGTTCTGTCCCACATGAGGGGACAGACCTGGTATGCCCCAGGGGACACAAAGACATGGCATGACAGATGCCAGAAGCTCATGTTCATCCTGCACCCTGACAGGGGGCAGAGGAGATAGGCAGCATCTCCTCCTGCCCCCTGTTATCCCACCTGGGCCATCTCAACAACACCCACTCGTGCCATGAGCCTCTAAAACAGCTGTCCCCAGGCATATCCCGGCTCATCCATGAGGCAGGACAGCCTCAGGGACCAGTGCTCCATGCCTGGGCAGCTCAGGAGGGAGAAGCTGAGGCACGAGGGGACCCGCACGCAGCAGCTGCTGCTCAGGGCTGCTGCCTCTATGAGAAGGCATTTCCTGAACAGCCACACTCTGCAGGACCACTCTTCTTATCCATTTGTTCAACTGTTCCACACTCGAAAGGCCAAGGAAAAACCAGGGGGAGCCAAGGAGTGGGCACAGGCATCAGCACGTGCCCACAGTGTGCTTCCATAAGGGGAGGGAGCAGCAGTGCAAGGCAGGACTTCAGGAGCACTTCCATGATGCATTCTTGCTCCCAAACCCTTCCTGCATCTCTGCCAGCTCTCCCCACCTCCAGCCCCCTGCTCCCTGCCACCCCAAGGCAGGGATGAGCCAAGGCCACGCAGGGGGAGCACCCGCTGGGCAGAGGGTCTGGGCACAGCACAGTCCTCACTGCCTCTGCAGGGGCACGATGGTGATGGGGACACGCCAGGCAGGGGGCTCCGCTGCTGGGGTGTGCCCAGGGCACAGCATTCCATGGCTCCGCAGCTGGCAGAGGGCTCCTGTTCCGCGGGGCCTTTTTAATAACCCTGTGCCTCGCACGCTGCTCGCTGTGGAAGCACAAAAAGAGTTCCTGCCGGACTTTTTTGCTCTCTGGAAGCTCTGATCAAAGGCATCGGGCTCTGCGCACGGGGCAGGGACACGGACGAGGGCAGGGATGTGACAGCAGCCCTGTGCACGTGTTGCCACACGTGCCTCCAACTGGGGCATGGCCGAGCCACCTCTGCAGGGGCGCAGGGCCAGGTGTGGGGTTCACAGGGTTATTCCAGTGGCATCAGGAGGGAGCCAGACAAACCTGCCAGCCCCACAACATCCTCCTGTGTCTCTTGTTCTGCCCCTGGCATCTCCCCAGTGGAACAGCTGCCCGAGACTCACTGGAGCAGGGAGCATGCTGCTCTCTCCAGCACTGATGCATACGGGATCCACTCCCCGGCACGGCGCTCTCCTGCTGGGGATCTGAGCATCTCCCGAGGCATTTTGCACATACTGAGTCATTACACGAGGAAATGCAGTTTCTCCCAGCAGTATCCGACCCAGAGCACGTGCCTGCCTTGGAGGGAACTGATTCCACACAAACGAGCCTGATGCTGGGAAAGGTCACACGGCCAAAGGCTTTAGCAGATACTGGCAGGGTGGGCTGAGGAGGAAAGCAGTTGCCTGGATTAAACTGAGTTCAAAATGCTGGCTTTGACGGACACTCGGTGTATGCTCGGCCGAGTCCTACAATGCACCCATTGGGTGACACAGACAACTGACAGCAGCTCCCACACCTCGGGGTGCTGGTGGAGTGACAGCAATTAGCGGCTGCTCAGGTACCAGGAGCAGGGCTCAGGCAGCAAGAGCTTGCTGTGCCACTGTTTTCCTGTCCTCCTGAAACCAGACACACAAACCAGCCCTGTTTTCGGGGACTGTGACCTTTAATAACACAGCCAAGGTCACGCAGCAGAGCCGTGGTGCAGCGCTGGGTTGTGTCACTGTGCTCCGCAGCGCTGGCAGCAGCTCACACAGCCCATGGGAAGCCTCCAGAAAGGACCCAGGGCAAAATGGGGTTTGTGGGGGGAGCAGGAGAGCCCAGTGCAGGCACTGGGGAGAAGCTGGAGTGCTCTGGCCTTCCAGGGTTGGGCCACGGCTGCCGGATCCTGCTCCCTGGCACAATTCTGCTGACCCTGGGGCACCGTGTCTCCTTGCCGAGACGCTCAAAGCCAGAGCCAAGCCAGTGCCAAGCCAGTGGGATTTCGGCCTGCAGCAGGGAAAGATCAGCTGGTGGCTGACATGCATTTCATTTTCCTGTTAGCAACACCACTGGGTGAAGGAGCAGCTTCTCCTCCTTAGCTCAGTCAGCTGTGGCTTCCTCCCTTGGCACTATGCTCCCACAGGACATGGCCTTGAGGATGGACTCTGCAAACCAACCCTTCTGGAGACCTTCCTTGCAGCTGTAAAACTCCCACTGCACATTCCAAGCATCGGCTGACACGGGGCTTCCTGCCTCCACCCATCACTGACAGTGGATGCACACCCTGCACCACAACACCTGGGCAAGTACCTTCATTAAGGGGTAAATATATATATATATGTGTATATATATATAAAAAATATATAAAATGACCCCACAAGTGATTAGCTTATGCCCTGAAGCGTGAGATTTAATTACCCTTATCTGAGCCAGCACAGCTACAAATGTTAATCACATTATCATCCAGCAAGCTTATGTTCAGCAAAGTGCCTGTGCCAGGGCCTCCCTTTCTGCTCTGCAAGCCTGAGAGGACGCCTGCTCTGGCAAAGAATTAGTTATTAATCTTACTTCTTTCTGTCCCACAATAGCCCAGGGAAAACACGATGGATTTGAGGTTATTTAGTGCCAGCTTTTCACCCACATTTCCCTTGGAGAAGCTGCCTGCTGGGGTGGCTGCAAGATCAGCAGAGCCCAGCCTGACACGGGGACATTGAGAAATAGCTTCCTTTTAGCTTGTCATCACCAAAAAAAAATTGATCTGGAGTCACTGGGAAGCAGAAAAAAGGGTGTCCTGTTGCCACAGCCACTTA
Source organism: Eulacestoma nigropectus (assembly GCA_013397775.1). NCBI lineage: Eukaryota > Metazoa > Chordata > Aves > Passeriformes > Eulacestoma > Eulacestoma nigropectus. The sequence continues at coordinate 427,030 of VZTE01001632.1, read as the reverse complement.
GGAGAAGGTAAGCACACTGTAAATCTCCCCCAGCGTGTCTCCATGACCTCAGGCACTGGTGAATTATAAAGGTTTAATGCAAACCCTCTGAAGCAGCAGTTACTCCAAATTTACTGAGCATTAATTTCAGCGAGGCCCCACTCCTGCAGAACAAGGCAGGATAAAAGAGGAGAGACCAGCTGGGTTTTGCAAGGCCTGGAGCCGCTTCAGCTCCCCACCTCTCAGCCTTAACCACTGTTTGCAATGAAGTGAGGTTGGGCCAGGCTGCAGGGAGGAAGGAGAGCACCAACAGCATCCCTCCACTAGCCCCCGATGCTGTGGGTAGGACCTGTCCCTGTGCTGCTCACCCCTCCATGTCCCCAGTGTGTCCCACTTCAGTGCCAGCAATAAACAGCCTGACAATATCCAATAGCTGCCTTACCCCCTGGTTCAGGGAGAATTAGCATTTAAATTGAGGTGTTTCAGGAGGTAAATCACAGCAGCGCTGGGGCCGCAGTGCCTACGGAAGCCCTGGTGCTCCTGGGCTGTGTGAGGTGTCTGCATGGCTGCTGCTCAGCACCATCCCCTCCACACACCCCCAGACTGAGCCCCAAAGCCCTCCGTGGGGCTGGGAGCTCCTGTGGGATCTCCTGTGCCCACTGCCATCAGCATTGTGCTCTGTCAACACTGATTTTCCCACAGACCATCGCCAAACATGCCCCAAACACTACAGGTCTCCTCTGGGCCACACCGTCCCAGCAACGCCTCTGAGCACCCAAGGGAACTCAGCCAGCAGTGCCCACCACTGTGGCACTCAGAGTGAACGTGAGGTTCACGGTTCACCATCATGAAGAAAAAGTGCATCCTCTCCCAAAGCCATTCCTAAAGGAAACACAAAGGAATTTGCTCTGAGGGGAGAGATGGAGAAGCTGTGAGCAACAGTCAGAAACACCCATGGCTGGAGAAAAGGAAAAGAATCATAGGATCACAGATTTGTGATTCCAACAGGGTTGGAATGGACCTTAAAGCTCACTTCCTTCCACCCCCTGCCATGGGCAGGGACACCTTCCACTGTCCCAGGTTTCTCCAAGCCCGTCAAACCAGGCCTTGGACACTTCCACAGATGGGGCACCCACAGCTTCTCTGAGCAACCTGTGCCAGGGCCTCCCCACCCTCACAGTAGTTCAGCAGCCTTGTCCTGAGCCTAGAACCTGGTGGCACGGCCACCACGACACATCTGGGCCATGTGCCATCCCTCTTTGAACGGAAGGTCTGGGGAACGCCCAACACCTGTGGATGGAGAGAGATCCGCCCATCTGCAAAGGGCTGGAGCTGCTCAGTGCCTGCCAGGAGGAGTCTTGCTCCAAGTATTTGCTTAAAGGTGTCTGCCTCCATTAGCTTTGCCTTCACTGACAGCCAAAAGCTCTGCCCTTGCCAGCTTCCCTAAGTTCAGCAACTTCCAGCCCTTTTACAATTTGATGGAGAAACAACAGACAGACCTCCTGGAGCAGCTCATGGAGCTCCTGCCCACCCGGCTGTGGCCACTGCGAGATGACCTGGGCACAGTTTCCCTATGGGAATGATTTGTCCATGCTGAGAGAGCCGGAGCCAGGCTGGACACATCCTGTGGGTGCCGACTCCAGCGCTGAGCTGAGCCAAGGCTGCAGATCCTCTCCCACAGACTGTTTGGGTGCTGTTTCCGATCCTTTCCCAAGTGCTGCTCCAGCAGTTCCACGCCTGGCGCTTCCCTTGGCATTGTTTGTAAGGAGGCAACAAATGCAAAATTCCCACTGACTCCAGAGGAGCCAGGACTACCTGCTGGGGCTTCCCAAGGAGGCTGGTGCCTGACTGGCACCCAGTTTCTCTGGGATTTGGGCACAGCCTCCTGCAGCCAATGGCTTCTCTGTGTACCAGCAGCCCCAGTGTTCCAGGGAAGCCCACACCCCAGCTGTGGCGCCCTGGGAAGCACAAGCACAGCCTTTAATATTAATATTTGCCTTGCCAATGTAAATGCAGACCCAGCTCTCGACTCAGCACACACATCCATTCTCTTTAACAATTCGAGATCTTAAATATTTCTTTTTTTTCCCCTCTCCTAAGCTTTATTGTTAACCTTTAAGATGAAGATAAGGCGTTAGGGTTTGGAAAGGAATCAGGAGGGACCTTGGAAATGAGCCAGGAGCAGTGTTAACACTGGGCTGCACATCATATCTCTTCGGTTCTTCTCTCCCCCCAGGGTGACTCGGACTGCTCTTGACTACCACCATGGTATTACAAACTCTAATGAGGTTTGGAAAATAAGAAACCCACTGCAGCGTGGGAGAAACTAATAGAAATTGTTTTGTCTTCTCTCTATTAGTCATTAGAAGCAGAAGAAAAACAGCCACAGGCAATGGCAGGGCTGCAATACCACCACACATTTTATATGCTGGCACTCCGACAATTTTCAGTGCAGTTAACGCTCCCACTTCCCCTCCACACCAGACCTCTCGTATGCCACTGTGGGCTCCAGCTGTGCCAGCATCCCTGTGCCACCACGCCGAGCCCGGGGTGACCCCAGTGCCTGCCCGAGGTGCCCATGCAGGGTGTTTGGCCAGCCCACGGCTCTACCAGCACAGACCATCGCCAGCCTGGTGTCCCCAGGGGACAGGGACAGGCAGTGCCCAGGCAGGGGACGCTTCCATAAGCGGCAGCGCTGTCAGGCAGCCAGAGCATATGGAGAATTAGCTGGGATCTGCGGCTGCAGCTGCAGAGTTGTGTTTCTGTGTGTGAAGTTAATTACAGAACCACAAAACAGTGCACAGAGCAGGGCGACAGCACCTGCAGCGACCTCACCCCTGCCACCCTCCCAGGGAACCGTGGTGCCCCGAGCCAAGCCCCAGTCCCGGGCTCAGCGAGGTGCCTGGAGCACTTCCCACGTTCCTTCCCTCCTCCCAGCTCTGCGGCCGTCGCACCCCGGTTGCCTGATGACAAGTGGCAGTGCTGCCACACCTTCCAGATGTTTGCCTGCTGCCCATGGGCACGGGCACAGATGGCGAGCGGCAGCGTTCCCTGGAAAGCTGGGGCCAGGCACGCAGGCTGTTCTGCCTGTGCCGGCCTCCTCCAGCCCGTGCTGGGGGAGAAATGAACCGGCACAAACGCCTCGAGTTTCTTCTCCAGGGAATTGTTACTGAAGGCAGCAGCCCGCGGGAGACTCCTCCTGCAGCCCAGGCAGGGGCAGAGCACGGCAGCCAAGAGCATCGCTGGGGCACACAGGGGAGGGCGAGGGACGCTGGGCCTGTCCCCACCACCAGCTCCAGCTTTCCCCTGCACGGAGCCACCAGCACCCAAACCAGGTCACGCTGCCCAGGAATCAGGTGCAGTGGAAGATTTAAGGGATCTGGATTATGCCACAGGGGACAGGAGGGCTCCCAGCATAGCTTGTCCACCACTTTTGCGACACTGGGTACAACTGAGGGGGCCCAAGCCCAAACCCAGCTTTTGCTTTCAGGTTTAGGCAGGCACGAGCTACACTGCAACAGGCAGAACAGCAAATCCTCCACCTCTGGAGAGAACACTTGGGATGGGAAAGAGGAAGACAAGATTTTCTGCTGCACTGAGGACTGCATCCAAGCCCTGCTGCTACCTGGGAAGCAGGTACAGCTCGACAGCTGGCGTAGCTGTGGAGCGCTCAGATATCCCCACGCTGGTGACTGTTCCTGACTGCATTGCCTGGAGCAAGGATTCGCATTGCTAAGTCAATGTCAAGCTGATTTAGTCCTTGGATGGGGAATCTCCATCAACCAGTGCTTGCACTAGCAAGGAAGAGCAGGGACGGGCTGCTAAAGGTCAGCCTTGTCCCTGGAGGTGACACTGAAGCGGCCCCATGGTGTGAGCAGCACAAACCCACAGCCCAGCTAATGGGGACCAGCACACTGCCCATACGACGATGGAAAAATGCTGCTTTCACATCCTAAAGTTGTGTGATCACAATTTACTGCCTTAAACCCTCCTGTCTCGCTCTCCTCTTGCTTTTCAGCTGAACGTAACCCTTATTTTCATGTGTCCCGAGTGGGTGCAGAGCTCCCACAGCCCAGGAGCAGCTGCAGCCCTTGTGAGATGAGGAAGGAGGAAGCAGAAATTCCTCTCTGCAAGGCTATAAAGCCAATAAGGACCCCCTGGGATGAAAGGTACTCCATAAATCTGAGCTGTTATTATAAAACCAATCTCCACCGCATCTCTTAATAATGCAGATTAACTGTGCAGTAACACCAGCTATAATTAATATCATAAAAGTCAGAGATGGGAAAGGCCAGCAGGTCAGCGAGGCCATCCCATGGACTGCTCCCCGCAGCACAGGGAAAGGGGAAAACTCCTGGGTGCCACGGGAGCTTGGGAAAGTGAAGGCAGTGCCAGGCACCATGAAGGGAGCGGTGACAAGGAGGGGGTGGCGCATGAATCACCACATCTCTGCCAAACAGAGCCCAGCTCTTGGTTTTGCAAGTACCCAGTGCCAACCTCTCATCCCTCCTCTCCTGTCCATAGAATCATGGAATTATTTATGTTGGAGAAGACCTTTAAGATGACTGAGTCAAACCATTGACCCAGCACTGCCAAGGCCACCACTAAACCATGCCCCCAGGTGCAGCACCCACACACCTTCTGTGTGGATCTCTCCAAGGATGGTGTAAATTTGCCACTGACCTCAGCAGTCCGTGCCAGGGTTTGAGACCACTTTTGGTGAAGAAATTTTTCAAATATCCAGTATAAACATCACCTAGGGCAACCTGAGACTGTTTCATCTTGTCCTATTGCTTGTCACCCGGGAGAAGAGACCAACCTCTCAGTGTGTCCCCTTGAACCTCCATTCTCCAGGCTAAATATCCCCAGCTTCCTCAGCTGCTCCTCATGGACTTGTGCTCCAGAACCTTCCCCAGTTCCATTCCCTTCTCTGGACACACTCCAGCCCCTCAATCTCCTCTTGTTGTGAGGGGCCCAGAACTGACCCCAGGAGTTGAGGTGCCCCTCACCAGTACCGAGTACAGAGGGACAATCACTGCCCTGGTCTGCTGCCCACACTATTGCTGGTGCAAGCCAAGATGCCACTGGTCTTCTGAGTCACCTGGGCACACTGCTGGCCTCTCTCCCAAACCTTTATGGGTGTCGCGATCAACTTTTCACAAGGTGCACTCAGGAGACCTCGGGGAACCCCCTGAGAGCTGTATGGGGACATGGGTCAGGGGACATGCGTATCCCCTGAGGGCCACAGGCTGATCATGGCCGGGCAGGCTCTTTGCAGGAAGAGCCCATGTCCCAGCCCACCTTCCTAAGGGATGAGCATTCCCCCAGACCCTGCACCTCCTGTCCCATAAGAAGCTTCCAGAGCCAGGAGACACAACCCTCCCATCCACACACAGACCCCTCAGCAGCATTCCCGGACTGGGATCCCCCTGCCTGCTCCTGCCCTGCCCAGGGACCAGCACTGCTCACTGCCTCCATACCCCGCTAACACACAGCCCAGCCCCAGGGCCCTCTGCCTTCCTCCATATCCTCTCCCATCTTCCTCCTGTCCTCCACGCTGCACCTGCACGGCGCTGGCACTGCTCTGGCACTGCTCCCTGCCGTCTTCGTGGGCCTGGCAGCGTGGCAGCGGGCAGGGCAGGAGGGCCAGCTGCCGGCCCGGGCACGGCCCTGCGCTGCCCAATTAGTGCTGTGCGTGGCAGCTCCGTGTGTGCCGCAGGATCAGCTGTGGAGCTGTGGGAATGCAAATCTGCACTTCCCCCGCCGCAGCAGCCGCTAACAAGATAATGAATATTTTCATCAGCTGCAGAGAATACAAACATCTGCGCAGGCACGGGCGCTGCCGGGGCTGGGGGAGCGGGGAGCAGGGGTGCGGGGGGAGGAACAGCTCCCTGGCATCCCTCACTGCGGGGGCAGCAGCTCCACTGCCAGGGAAAGGAAAGTTCTGGTCCCTGAGCCAGAGAAAGCCCATGGCTGACATTCCATCTGCTCCAGCGGGTGCTGGCACCGTCTCTGACAGCAGTGCCTTGGCTCTGGCTGTGCTGGTGTCTGCAAGAGCCTTTGACTCCCTGCCATGGGCAGGGACACCTTCCACTATCCCAGGTTGCTCCACGTCCCATCCAACCTGGCCTTGGGCACTTCCAGGGATGGGGCAGCCACAGCTTCTCTGGGCACCCTGTGCCAGCGCCTCACCACTCTCTGATTGAGGAACTTCTTGCTAATGTAAATCTCACAATCATGGACGTGCAATTGGTTTTGGGCTCTGGCTGCAGTGGCAGCTTCCACCATGGCCATCCCTCTTCCTCCTCCTCCTTCTCCCTAGGCCTGAGGCACATGCTGGGAGCACAGGATTCTCACAGACAATGACCAAACAGCAGAGACTGACTCTGTGTGAGGTTATCCCACTACCTGCACAGACAGGAATGAAATGGAGCAGCTCAGAGGTGCATCCGGAGCTGGGATGGGGCAGCAGGAGCAGGAGGTGGCTGCGATGGCCATGTCCATGTTCATCAAGGATGTGATGGCCCATTCCCTAAATCCTACCTGCACCTGGTGCAGAATCACTCTGAGAACCTCTAGTATTTGAACAACCTCTGTTACAAAGCATCTCTTCCACCCTGGACCCCTGCATTGTCTGACGCTACACCTGCTCTTGTTTTTCTAGAATAAAAAATGCTTCCAACCTACTGCAGAAGCACGTGGCTGCAGACTGGACAACACCAGCTCAAAGCCACACAATCTGTCGTCCTTTTTGGTGGGATGAGAACCTTGAAATGGAATGGGATGTAACAGTGACCTAACTGATGGAATGCTGCACTAATTGCATTGGTCATTTATACACTGGATTGGAAAAAACCTCACTGCTGAGCCTGGCCAGTGAAGATGTGCTCAAAATACACGGTGTGTGTCTGTGTGCAGCCTGCGGTGGGCTCTGAAACATCCCACACATCCCACAGCAGATCCCACCTCCACAGAGCTGCTAAACTCCTAACAACTCCTTAGCTGCTACTCAGGACCACAGCATGAGGGGTTAGCCTGGCTTGGAAAGACATCATTGCTTCCAAGTAGCGTGTCTGAGACTTCAAAGTTGTGAACAGGTAATAGAACTGCAGCAACAAACAATAAAAAGATGAATGAAATGGAAGGCAGCCACTGGAAAAGAGATCCATCCATTATCCTGGCCTGAAGGGTAATAGGTAAACAAGGCACTGGTGCACTGGCTGGCGCCGAGCTTGCCGGCACGGGAATAATAAACAGCACAATTATAACTCCTGTGCTCGGAGGTTTCAAAGAGAGGGAGAAAAATAGCGGAAAAAAGAACAGCGTTAATTTAACCACCTACAGACATTGCATTTGTGTTGCTGAGGGGGAAGCAGGATGTCCCTGCCAGGGCTGGCCCGGGACAGGCCAGGGACACCAGCAAAGCCCCTCCAGCTTCACTCTCAGATGTGATGCTGCACCCAGCTGAGCCCCCAGCCCAGTGCCTGGCAGCACGCACAGGTGGGAGGGCACCAGGTGAAAAATGCATGAGTGAGACGTTTCCCAAAACAGCCCTGGCAGGGATGGCACTGAGCTGCCAGCTCACCCCGCTGCCACCCCGCTGGTTTATTAAGGGCTGAGAAACATCGAGGGGAAGAAGAGACAGATTTAAAATTAACTTGCCAACCCCCCCGTCACTGTTATGACAATTCCCCCCACCCGCTCAGCGCCCTGACAGCATGGACAGAGCTGTGTGGAGGCAGAGCTTACTGGAAGCAGCTGGGGCAGTGCCCATCCCTCCCTGCAGCACCCCCGCCACCTCAGGCTGTGCTCAGCACCTCCAACCTGCCCCTTCCCTTCCCCAAGGCTGGAAAGAAGCAGCAGCCCTGTTTTATAAGGGGGAAGGGGGGGAACAGCATCCTCCAAGGACTGAGTTGCAGAGGGAAGGGTGATTCCAATTTGCAGGAAGGCGCTCGGCACAGCACAGCACGGCAGCCCTGGACCCTCCAAAGCCATCCTCCCTGGATGTGGAGGAGGGAAACCACTTGGTGCTGACCAGGAAGGGAGCACCAACACGAATGCCCTCCCTCCCCCCACCACCAAACCCTTCTGGCTCCTTATCTGCCCTCAGCACCTCGGAACTCTCTGGACTCGCTGCATCTCTGCTGGGAGGAATCAGACTGGGGCTGTGTGGGTGTTCCTGTGTTCTGGGGCTTTGCCAAGCTGGAGCAAGAGCCAGGATGAGAGGCAGAGCTGGAGGTAGGGATGGGAAGGGACTCTGGTAAGGGCAGACAGCTGCTCCCAGGGAATGCTCTGCCATGCATTGCCCTGACATCCCGTTTGCCACGCAGCAATAATCCAGCAAGTAAAGCTGGCTCCACGGGCAGTATTTTGGGATTTCTCCATATTAATGGCATAAAAGCAACAGTCTGAAACTGCAAACAGCTTTTAAACAAAAATATCTATTCCCTCATGGCAGAGAGACAGCACAAAAACAGATAAAGAAAGAACAAACAACCCATTTGGAAAATCATTCCTCAGTGATTTGGGAACGGCACAGAGTTCAGGCTCTGCCCCACCGTGAGGCAACAGGGGGAAAATTGCTCTAATCTAGTCTTTAGTGAGCTGCATCCATTGCTGAGCCTCCCAGCTAGACCAGGAGGTGTGACTGGAATAGATCAGCTCCAATCCCATCTACTTATTAACCCCACAGGGCATTTTGCCAGTGGGAAGAACCTTTTTTAAAGAAAGGAGAGGGGTGCCCAGAAGAAGACAGCTCTGAATGTGCTTTTGGCTCAGCAGTGGAAGGACCAAGGGAGGCTTGTGGTGAGTGATGGAAGATCCCTCTTCAGTCCCCTCCCAAAATGCCCATGAGAGACTGCACAGGAGAAGCATCACTGGAGGAGTGCGTTGGTTTAAATCCTTGCAATAAGGCAGCGGCAGCAGCGATGCCATGGTGCACTCCTCCGAGCAGGAACCCTGATGCTGCCATGTCCAACAGAGCAGTCGAGCACCCCAACCTCCACAGAAATAATTAGTGGCTATTAAGCCACTTCATCGCAGAAGGAGCTGCCCACAGAGCTCCTAACTCCTGATGGCTGGAGCGGAGCTGCAGGGATGCTGTGGTGCTCACATCCTGCTGGGCTGTGGCTTCACTGTCACTGGTGGATAGGGAAAAGGGTCCTTGGCACCAGCACGAAGGGCCATGCAAGCAGGGAGAGGCTCTGGGCAGCACAACAAGGCGTTCCATCAGTGCTGGGCAGTATGTGGAGCACACAGCAGGAACCAGTCTGGCTGCTGCCCAGCCCTGCTGGGGTACACTGGTCTCAGCAGCCCGTATCTGCTTCCTCTACCCATCCCCTGGGTGTTAGCATCTCCTCAGTCACACAACTGAAGTCCTTGGATAAAAGCCTGGGCCCCTTGGATAAAATGACATCTACTAAAGGGGAAAACCAAAATCTGAAGCAGCACTGACCAGAATCACACATTGGTCTGAGGTCTGGGACCTCCCAAACTGTGCAGCTGTGCTGCATCTTCACATCCATCTGTGCTCTGCATCCTGAAGGTACCCACTGCACATCCCCAGCCTTTCCAGCTGGCCAGATACAATAAAGCCATCATTGCTACACCTGATAAATCCCAGTGATGTGCTGAGCACAGCCAGGAGGGTGCCAAGAGGATGGACCAGGCTCTGCTCAGTGGTGCCCAGCAATGGGACAAGAGGCAATGGGCAGAAACTGATGTCCAGCAAGTTCCATCTGAACACGAGGAAGAACTTCTTCACTGTCCAGTGACCAAGCACTGGAACAGACTGCCCAGAGAGGGTGTGGGGTCTCCCTCACTGGATTACTCACGAACTGCCTGGTTGCAATCCTGTGCCACGTGCTCCAATTGGACCAGATGACCCAAAGTGGTTCCTTCCAACCTGGCCCATTCTGCAGCCACCAGAAGGGCAGAGACTCTAATTAATCAGTGCTGCAGCCCCTTAGGTGGCAAAGAGACCTCCCTGGCCCCCAGGAGATGGAAATTCTGCAGTAACTGGGAAGCGTTGCCCAGGCCAGGGTGTGCGAGGCAGCTTTTCCCAGCACAAAGGCTCCCTCCCAGCCCCATGCTGACATGCCTGGCAGATTGAGAATATCCTATTTATTAAAGACACTGAAGATGCGGCGACATGGGAAGCAGACACCATTCAAAAGATTGTCACATCTGCATAGCTAAAGGATCTCAGCAGTTATAAATCCCTCTAAAATACTCAGCCCCTTGTTCTGATAGCAGGTTCTTGCTCCTGCTTCGCAGAAACAGGCTTTTAATCCCTAGTATTAGACAGCTTCCTGCTATGTTTCAAATGCACCAAATTAAGGGCTTCTCTAACAGCTGGTGTCTTAATGCTCAGAGAGGTTCTTGAATATCTATGAAAATCAGAGGCAAATTACATCTTTTAGTTAATAATTTCTTCTCCATTAACCTCCTTCTCTTCCCTTGTTAAGAGATGATGTAATGGTGCTTCCACGCCGTAACCTGCCGACACCCCTGGCAGCCTGGCCACGCAGGGAACTGAGCCCTTCTCATCGCTGCCTGGTGCTTTTGGAGCCGACAGCCTACACTCAGATGGGAAAAGGGCAGCTGTGCTGACCTTCCAGGCTGCTGGAAGCATTTCTGGAGCACGATGTGCTGCCTTCCCTCCAGGCTTCGAGCTGTGCGGAGCCACTTCATCGCACGCTACAGCCTGCACCACGTGGGCAGCCTTGCAGGTTGCTCTTGTTTCAGACCTGCTTTCTCCTGCCCCTCACAGCTGTTACACCTGGGACTAAAGACACTGAAACCCCTGTTTGTGACAGCAGGTTGTGCAAAGAACTTGGCTGTCACTGCACAGCCCCTCACTGGGAAAAGCTTCTCCCCACTGCGCACCCCGGCCAGCACAGCAGGAGCAGTACCAGTCCTGAGAAGGAGGACTAACAGCCCTTTTTTTAACCACAAAACCTGTCAGGCAGAGCCCCAGGGAGTGCTTTTTGGCCCCTGGAATATCCCAACACCTCAGGTGTTTTATTCCAAGGGCAACCCCAGCAGGAACTGCTCCTGGTCTAGCTCGGGACTGCCCAAACCTGCCATCCTCAGCATGCCCTCAGAGGGGAAGACTTGAAGAAGCCACGTGTCCCAGGATAAACCAGCCCCGCTGGTTTCCAGATGTGCTTTCCAGATGGATTTAGCCCTGAGGACAAGGGATGCATTTGCTACCTCGAAGCAACAAAGCTTAGACCCATCAGCTCACGGAAAACTTCATCTCTGCAGCCCTGGCTCTGCTCTGATGGACCCACTGACAACTGTAACGTGAGGGAGAGAAAGCAGAGAGGAGTCTACTGGGAAAATCGCCTTTGTGTCCTGTCGGTTCTCCAGCAACTTCCAGCAAGAGCTGCAGCTCTGCTGGCTCCAAGCGCTCCGCTGGCTGAGGCTTTCCCAGCACCTCTGCACTGATGGAGCCTGTAATGCCTCTGTCATCAAGAGAGCAGAAGGCCAGAGCTCAGTTTGAATCCACAGCCGGGGAAACGTTGTACTCAGCCGGGCAAAAACACCTGGAAAAACTCTGTGGGCAGAAGGGATGAGGACCCACAGCTCCACCTATAATCAGAGGCAGCAAGGAGGTCTTGGTGCCTGAACAGGAAAGAAACAGGTGCTGGGCAGGGAAGAGCCGTGCCTGGCTGGGATGTGGGCTGGATCCTCTCTGACTGTGATTAGTGCTGCTGCTTCGAAACTCACACACCCACCCTGGCTTACACCTGATCAAAACACAGCTGCATTCAGACGACCTGAAAAAAAATAACTAAATAACTCATTTGCCAGCCCTGAATTCAGCAAGCTCTCCTCTGTGAGCCCTGCAAGGTGAAGGCATTTACCTTCAGCTCATTTACATTATTTATCATGCTATATCCACAGCTCCTCCCAGTGCTGTAATGGGAGCACTGAGTAAAAGCAGCTGGCATAGGCTGAAAATGCTAAAGGAAATGCTTTCACACTGCACACAATCAAACGACTCATTGTTGCAGGATATCACGGAGATGAAAGACATCAGTGTTCAGAAAGAGATGAGGCAACGCTCCTGAGAAAGGCCCACGGAGCACAGCCAGATGTGCCTCATCTCACAAGACACACGCTGGCCCAGGAGGGTCCCGTGCTGCTGCCAGAGGGAAGGACGAGCAGGAAGGAAAGCCATGGATGCTTGTTGTCCTCCTGCTCTCTTCCCCTCATGAGCAATCAGAGATGCTGGCTCTGTACCACTGGGCCTTGGTCCCATCTCACCACCCTGACATTCCCAAAACCAGGAGCAGAACCAGGACATACCTGAAAGTCATCTGGAACACCTGTCCTTGGTTGACGTGCTGGCTTCTGTTGTTGTAGCCGTGCAGCATCTCCCCAAAAAGGGTCTCATTGAACTTGGCATCTGACTTCAGGCACTTGGGGCCCTCACAGATGTCAGACAGCATCAGGCATGACTTCCCATCCGGGGCCAGCTTGTACTCCTCCACACACCTGTGGGGCACCACAGGCCATGTGAGATGAGCCAGGCACAGAGCAACCCAGCCCACGAGCCTCTGCCGAGCCCAGCCAAGCACCACCAACACCTGCAGCAGTCGTTGGGACACATGAAGGGTCACAGAGCCCAAATCCTCTGCCCTGGCTGGGTTGGGTGACCAGTGAATGGGTTAGGGTTGGCTCCCAACTCCCCTCCCTCCTGCAGCAGCACAGCCCATCCGCCTGAAGTGAGGTTGGGTGGGGCTTGGAGCACCCTGGTCTGGTGGAAGGTGTCCCTGCCCATGGCAGGGGGTGGAACAAGAGGAGCTTTCAGGTCCCTTCCAAGCGAAACCATTCCATGATTCCATGCTGTCCCGCCTGGAGCTGCCCCCGTGCTGAAGAGCAGAGCTGAGCCCACCATGTGCCTGCTGCTCAGGTACAAACACTCCCCGGGCCACAGCAAAGCAAAATCAAGCTCCTGCCTCTTCTTGCACCCAGACATACCCTCCTGCAAGGAAGCAGCTCCAGCCTGGCTGCTCCTCTGCTCTTTGATCCCACTTCCAAGCCCATTCTGGGTAAGACTCACACGTTCATCTTCTACAGACAGGAAAGGAAACTGAGGCAGGCAGCAGAGATGTGATTTAACTACAGACACTGGAGACCTCGGTGGAATCTTCTGTAAATGTGCCATCCTGCCTCTTCCCCTCTTCCACCAACCTCTTCCTCAGCTCCCAGCTTATTGGAAACCTCTGTTCCCTGCCTGCTTCTTCCTCCCCACAGCCCCAGTGCTCTGCTAACACCAACCCCACCTCTATCCAGCCTTGCTTCCCTCTCCCCTTCCTCTACTGCATTTTACTGCAAGCAGAACTCCCACCCGTCTGTCACACTTTTCCTTGCCTGTTCCCAAAGCGCAGCTCAGCCTTGAAAAGGGATTATTAAAAAAGAAGGGAAAAAAGAAAAAAAAAAAAAAGGGAAACAGTCTCTGTCCTTGGGGATGCAAGGCTGAAATGCAGATTCATGTGGGTGTGGGTGGAGACCACGGAATGTCCCAAGATTTTCTAGACCCTCTCCACAAAGGATGCTGGTGCCCACATGAATTTCCAACCCCTGCTGCAGGCACGGAGCAGAGAACGTGCTCTGTTTTGATGACTCAGTCACTCCGTGCTGCTAAACAATAATAAAAAAATAAGGTAGTGGGGGGAAAAAAAAACAAACCAGCAAAAAAGGGATAAATAAAAGGAGAAGCTGGCACAAGCTGAGCTCCCTGGGCTGCTCTTCCCAGGGACCAGCCAGCAGCCAGAGCTGCATGAGGTCTTTGCTGCACCTGCAGGCATCGGGACTTGACGGATGCTCCTTGGAGTTACTGCTAGGAATTCACTCCCCTTCTTGCTCGTGGGCATTTTCTTTCCAAAAGGGCTTTTTTTCCTGTCCTTCATTCTAATCTGTCACACTGGGACATGGAGCAGGTCCCTAAGTGTGCCTGAGAGTGTGAAGCAGCCGTGGGGCTGGGGCAGGCGATGGATGGCTGCAGCTGTGCAGCATAAAGCCAGATAATCACTGAGCTCCTTTCAGAGCACACTGCAGCCAGGGAGATTTTCCTGAGAGAAAATGCTAAATTGTGTAGGATTATAAGATCCCAGCCAAAATCAGGGACGAAACTCTATTTTTAAGAGACGTACAGGGGAGGAAAAAAAAGTAAATTTTAAAAGTAGTATTTTTTAAACAAATCCTACACCTTCCCCTCCAACACACAATGTACAAATTTTGGGTCCCTTCACAGTGAGTCACAGATCAAACTGTACTGTCACACAGCGGGGGAGGGAAGGAAGATGCATCTGCTCACACTGCTCCTCACACTTCCCTCAGGCAAAGCAGGTGCCTCTATTCCCTGCTGGAAGTCAGCTCCATCAACAGCCTTTTTCTTGGACACCCAGCTCCAGGCTGGGTTGGGATGGGTGGCACAGGAGGTGGCAGGGATGGAGAAGGGCTGTTTGTCTGCTCGTTGGGCAGCATTGCAGGGGACTCACCCACAGAACATGAAGATGGTGCTGGACGAGGGGTCGTGGGGCAGAGGGAGGGTCTGCTGCAGGCACAGCTGCTCACAGCCGCCGTTGAAGCCATCGGAGCAGTCGATCCCTTTGGAGAAGTCGTAGCAACCGGTGCCGTCCTTCATGGGCCGCAGGTCCTCGGGGCACTGCAGCGAGACAGGACATGTGGAAAGGTCACTCGTGTGTCCTCCCTTACCCGGGAGCCCCTGTCCAGTGGGTGCCCTGCCAGGACACAGCCCATCCCAGAGCCAGTGCTGCTGAACTGCTTTTCCATCTGAAGGAGATGAGTTTGCCCTGAGTGACGGATGGGGTTGCCCTGCACCACCTCGCACAGCCCCTGGGAGAGGGGCAAGGGCCACCGGCAAGGATTCGGTTTGCTGCCAAAGCCTCCCCCCCTCATCGTCCCCCCAGAGGAGGGCGAAATCCTTGACGCAGCAAAACTGCATGGCAATAAAGCCTCAAGCCAGTGTGGGGCAAAGTGTGACAACCCTCTGTGTTTGCTACCTGTGCCTCCAAAATGCAGAGGAAACCAGTGAAACCCAGAAATAAACACCTCAACACCTGGCACCAGCCCAGAGAACCACCTCAGTGCTTGGGAATGACCCTGAGAACCATCTCAGTGCTTGGGAATGACCCAGAAATCCATCTCAGTGCTTGGGAATGACCCTGAGAACCATCTCAGTGCTTGGGAATGACCCTGAGAACCATCACAGTGCTTGGGAATGACCCTGAGAACCATCACAGTGCTTGGGAATGACCCTGAGAACCATCTCAGTGCTTGGGAACGACCCTGAGAACCATCTCAGTGCTTGGGAACGACCCTGAGAACCATCTCAGTGCTTGGGAACGACCCTGAGAACCATCTCAGTGCTTGGGAACGACCCAGAAATGCGCCCCAACTCATGCCAGGCAAGCCAGCAAGCATGGCCCAGGTAGTGATGAAGGCAGGTTATAAATGGCCTCTGTCAAGCAGATAAAAGGTTATAAAACCACTATGCTTTGTGCTTAAAAAAGAAAATCAATTTTCCATGCGAGCAAAATGCTGCACATATGAATAAAAGTTCAGGAGACCCTGGGCCCCGCGCTCACTGACACCGGCAGGGTCCTGATGGGAGATGGGCTGCCAAGCCTCGCTCACTCTTGGCTACTTAAAAAGCAAACAGGGACAGCAGAAAGGGGCTTTAGGGAGTCCTGGCCCACCCTGAGCTATCACAGAATCCTAGAATGTTTAGGTTGGAAGAGACCTCTCAAGACCATCCAGTTCCAACCCCCCTGCCATGGGCAGGGACACCTTCCACTATCCCAGGCTGCTCCAAGCCCCATCCAACCTGGCCTTGGACACTTCCAGGGATCCAGGGGCAGCCACAGCCTCTCTGGGCACCCTGTTCCAGGGCCTCCCCACCCTCACAGGGAAGACTTTCATCCTAAAATCTAATCTAAAACTCCCTTCCTTCAGTTTAAAATGATCACACTTGTCCTACCCTGCTATAAGGTTCGTCCCCATCTTTCTCTCCACCTCCTAGAAACCCCATGCCTCTTCCCCACAGCAGCAGCATCAAAACTGCTTCTGCCCTCTCTGAAGCAACTGGGATGTGTTGGTCTCTGAGCCAGTTGTCCCTCAGATCCCTCACTGCCTCCCATGCCCTCAGTTCTGAAGTTTGCAAACCTCATCACCACCCTTGGGGACACCAAGGTGAGGCGAGAAGGGAAGGCACAAGGCTTTTCCATCCAAAGGATCTTGGCAGCAAAGGGCTCTGGAATAGGATGCTGTCCATCTTTGCAGAGCAGGCAGGGTCCCAGAGACACGGCTCTGGAATTAGCAGCAGGAAGCAGCAGAAGACATGGGAGCAGGAGCTTTCCAGATGCACGCACAGAATAATGAAGGAGGAGAGGACACCGAGAACAATCTGTGCTTTTCACCGCCCTGGAGCTGCCTGGGAAACAGCACCAGGATGAAGAATCTGTGAATCTGTGAACTCTGAAATCTGTGAATCTGCAGATACAGCTCTTATCTCCCGTGGTCTCCTCCCTGTCTGCCGGCCCTGCCGTAAGAGCAGAGCTGTGCAAATTGGCAGAGAGGATCTCCCTGTAGGACACGGGGAGGGCTGGCTGCAAACAGCATCTCTGCTTCATGGCACCGCATCCGCCTCTCTCCTGCCCTCCCCACATCCACAGGGTGGTCCAGGGCTCTGCTCAGGTTCCCTCTAGAGATCCTGAGGGATCTCCCAGGGTGCTGAAGGCAACTGGATGGGCCTGTAAGGCAGCAGGAGCTACAGGACCATAGCCAGAGGATCAGTCATGGCTTTTCTGTGCTGTCACTTGGAATTCTTGCCTTGGCACAGATCCATGTGCTGAGCTCAGCCTTCTCCAGCCCACAGAGGAAGAAGATGGTTCTTTCCCCGTGACTGGGTTAGTGGGTCACCAAAGCCCTCCCTCCCTTCGTCCTACTCTGCTTGAGGCCACTCTTGGGATATTCCTCCAGTTTTGGCTCTTAACCACCACGAAACGTGTTTCCTTTCAGTTCATAATTATGCATCCTAATACTCATTAATTACAGCAGGCAAATAGCTCAGCACAGCATTTGCAGAAGAAAGCACTCCTGTCTCTCCACATCCATCCCTGCTCGGAGCAGAGCCGGCTCTCCGCTCAGCTGCTGTGCTGCAGCACGGAGCTCTCCAGGGACAGAAAGCTTTGGAAGCCAACGTGAAAACACAGGATGTGTCCCTGCTCAGGAGAGCCAGGGGAACCAGCAAACTTGGCAAGTAGAACTGGCCAGGCAACACCAGCCTCTGCATGGAGGGTTGTGCAGGGATGAATAGGTGGATGAAGGAATTACTAAGCACAACAAATCACAGAATGGTTTGGGTTGGAGGAGACCTTAAAAATCAGCTCGACTCCCTTGCCATGGACAGGGATGCCTCCCACTATCCCAGGTTGCTTCAAGCCCTGTCCAGCCTGGCCTTGGACAATTCCTGCGGCAGCCACAGCTTCTCTGGGCTTATAAATCTTTGTAACACACCTCCCTGCCCCTGGAGCAGAGGATTCCCCATCAGGATGTCCCACCAATGGATCAGAGTTTTCAGGGGGAAAACTGAAGTCCATTTAAGTGCAACTATGTTCTTGCCCACAGGAGTCAGAAATGATCATGGAAAAAGCCAGTTTGTGCTAATCCTGACTCCTGGTGGGTCAGTTTGGGCTTCTGGATGGGCTTAGAAAGCCAACCCTTGCGCTGTGTTCACTGGGCTTTTCTAAAGGAGCAGATCTGTTCTTGCTGACATTGATTTGCCTGGCTTGGGCAGCAGAGAACCAATAATTACGGTGCATTTTAATCAATGCCCCATCAATTTAGGTGCAGTTCAATTTGCAATCTGCCTTGGCAGTGACACAGGACGGGGGGCTCTGTTGGAAAATGATTACAAAATCAATAAGCAACTCGGTCAATAACTCTGTCTGGGCGAGCACGGGTGGCACGTCCCACCCTGGTGGGAGGAAAGCTGGTGAGACGTGGTGCCCCAGCAGGTCCTGGTCAAACCCCTCTGCACACCCCTCATCCACATATGGCATGGATTTATTTAGCCACGGGAGCAAAGGGATCCCCCACACTGTCACCCAGCAATTCAAAAGAAAAAGCTGTTTGTGGTTTACCACGTAAGACTTGCGTTGCATGCGTTCCCTTCCAATTCCCAGCCCATCCTTTATCCATGGATCTGACCAGGAAATAGAGCTCAGAGCTTGGGAAAAGGGTCTGGTGCTTAATCCATGCTATGGAGAGGAAAAGGAGATGTAGGGGGAGACTCCAGCTCATGGTGTGCTCAAAATCCAAGGAGAAGCTGTTACCATACTAATATAATTCCACGGTCTTGCAAATCCACTCCATCTACGCAGAAGTGAACTGATTTCTCTGTGCCGACAGACAGCCCTGAAAATCGCCCTTGGCAGCGGAAAAGAAAACTTTCTTGCCTTGTTGAGTGTTAGCACTGATAACACAGGCCTGAAGGCAAAACATGACCCTCAGCTCCAATGCTGCGACCCTGCTGCTGCCAAAGGGTCTGAGGAGAAGGAACCACCAGCAGCTCCACATGGTTTGGCTGATGGCCCAGTTGGACACCAGCCCATCCCCTCCCATCCCAGAGCACCCAGGTCCTTATTCCTGTGATTGCAGTCAGCAAATGAACTTTGAGTACACACAGGGAATGGATGTGCTGAACAGGAAGTGCTATTTTTATCTGTTGTTTTGCGAAACAGGCTTTTTTCCCTTTTAAATGACATCTCCAAGGTGACACGGAGTGGCAGATTTGGCAAGGCCTGGTGCCACATGCCCACTGCCACCCCTGGGAATACACCAGATCCAGCCTCACTGATACACAGGGGCTGTGGTTTGGAACTAAATGGGACGCCCACTGCTGTCACCCCAGCACAGCGTGTGGCACCGTGTGGCCTCCTGCCACCAGGGCTGGGCACAGCTCCTCTGCCCACCACCACCCCCATCCCCAGCACGGCCAGAGCAAACGCAACGGGAGGAGGATCATCTTCAGGGGAAAAAAACCACAAGCACACAACAGAACCTGTACGGGATTGTGCCTTAGGAAAATAAATACCTGGACAAGTCTCTGCTCTTGTAAGGTAAAAAAGGGGCCTTTGCTCACTCTCTCGTTTGCAAAGCTCATTAGCAGCGAGACAGGCGAGAGGTCACTGGAAGGCAAATCATTACTGACACGGATCCCCCAGATGGGAGCACACCCGCTCTCCTCCATGTGAGCCGCCTGCCAGAGCTGCTCAGCTCAGCTCCTCTCTTCCATTATTAAGTTTAAAAAACCAGAATACTTAATAAAGTATTTCTGTAGAGAATAAACTGCCCTTTTTGTTATTCCACTCTGTCTTCTCAACAACAGCAGCCTTCTCGTCAGACACTTCTGTGTCAGGTGCTGGGGGTGATGCTCTGGGTACAGACTGAATCCCCTCAGCTCTTAAAACCACAGAGGGAAGCTGCCACCAAACCCTGCTCCCAGTGCTGCTCCAGGTACCATTCTCACGCCTGGATGCCTCCAGAGGTGAGACCCAGGACCCCAGGCTGCATCCCCAGCACTGCTGGCCCGAGGCAGCACAATCAGCTGGTGGCTCAGTGCCACAGAGCAGCGAGGATCATTTCCAAAGGCCCTAATGACCCCCCTTTGTGCCGAGGCATCCTTGCTCCTCACTGAGGAACCTCCTCAGCATGAGACAAAAACATTAATCTGAGGCACTGCTGAGGTACAAGCAAGTGCCAGCATTTTAATGAGCTCCTGTCCATGCACTGGCATGTATTTATTTGTTTTCTGGAGCTCAGAAATGATACAAATGCAGTAAACCCCTCTGTGTCCATACATATATATATATATATATTTGGACAATTCTAGCTTATTCTGCCTTCGTTTTCTTGACCCAGAAGGCCCCTGGTGAGCACAGCTCCTCAGCAGCAGCAGGATAGAGCCTGGCTGTACGCAGCCCAGTCTCTGTGTGTGAGATTTATCCCTCCTCTCCCAGTATTTTGATAAAACAGGGCCACAGTGCTGGTTGCTAAAGGGCTCTCCAGAGCCACCCCTGCTTTGCCTCCTCGGGGCAGGGATGTCCCCACCAACCGCAGCTGTGGCAGAGCCCTTCCTGACACCCTGCTGCGGGGGAACATCCTTCCCAGAGGGGAACATTACAACTGTTTTCTGAAATAACAGTCATTATCTTCCCACTCTTTCCCCCCTCCCTCCTTTTCCCCTGCTTCCTTTTCCTTTTAAAGATCATCAATCATTATTTTAGCCTTAGAAAATCAAACCCATCTGTCTTGCAGGCTCCTGAGAACATGCTGCTTGTGCTTCTCAGCCTGGTCCCTCTGTGAAAGTAGGACGGGGGATCCATGGAGGAGATGGAAGCTCAAGGAGACAAAGCAGCATCTCCTCACCTCTGGCCACTGCCCCAGTGAACCCCCTCAGGCAAGTCACTCTGTGTACATCTGCATCTCAATTCCAAGAGGGATGGATTTGTTTCAAGCAGCTGGTGGGATGCCTTGCACACAGAAAGAAGTGTTCAGAGCTCCTGCAGCAAGGAAATCTGCTTCCCTTCCAGAAGTCACCAACAGCCCGTTTTGGGGTGTGCTGGCACCTCCTGCCTGTCAGGGCATTTTCAGTCACAGCAGAAGCTGGCACCTCCAAAAACCTTCAGGAAGACAGAAATTCAACCCCTGCCCCACCCGACTCACCCTCCAGGGTGCAGCCCAGCCACGACACTACACACCAAATCCTATATCCCAAACCAGACTCAAAGCCCAGCTGTGACCACAACACACGAAGCATCCCAGTCTGGTGGGGAGCAGAGCAGCACAGGCCAAGCCCTCAAGGAACGCCACTGAAAAAGGCAACACCGGAGAAAACAGGGCTTTTATCATCCAAACCACTCCTTCCCTGTGCAGGCAGAGACCTCCAGCTCACCTTGGTGCTTCCTGAGCTATCCCACTTGCTTTTAAACCAGCTGCCCCTTGACCACGAGGTGCAAACCCCCTCTGAAAGCAAAGGCAGGTGGGTGGTTTGCTCCCACTGACCCCAACAGCCTTTGCCACTCTTTCCTCCTCTCTCCTCCTCAAATCCTGTTTTCAACACAAGTATTTACCTGGATTAACGGGATAAAATCCAAAACCACAGGCTCCTTGGAGGGGGGCTTGCTGTTGAGCTCAGGGGGCTTCTGCTTCCAACCACAATGTGCAAAAGGAGTCAGCTCCTGCTCCAGGGAGCCAGTGAGACTTTAAAGGGATTAGTAGAGACTGGTTTCCTCATCTCCCTCCCTGGTGTGTGCATCTCTCAAATAATTAGCTAGGTGCCTCTCAAGGCAGGGACGGGTAAGTTTTTATTTTTCAATGAACAATTGTCTGTCAGAAAAATGCAGATTTGATGAAGCTTAAGTGCTTTGTGAGATTCCATCAATTACATCTCAAAACTCATTGGGAAATTAGGAGAGCATTTAATTTTGACAAGGTTGAAATGTTTTGGTTTCCACCACCTAATTTTGTTTTTATTTCAGGCTGTACACTGGGATAAAGCAATGTAAAACAAAGCTCCAGATCATAATGGCAGAATTAAACATTTCCCTCTCCTTTATAAAAAGGAAATGTTTTGAACCAAAGCATTTTGGAATTTTCCCGTATGTGAGGCATTTCTGCACTGCATTTCAGTTTGGGCTGAAACTCCCAAATACCCCACTTTCCCTCCAGGAAAATAAGTTCTCAGCATCACCCACATAATTTCAAAGCATCTCCCCATGGTCCCTAAGCCACCTCTGGGTGACTTGTGCTGGCAGGAGGAGACCAAAGCAGTAGCCCCTGCCCTGCTCCTTCATTTCTAATCCCATTTCTCCCCAAATGGTTACACTCCTAAATGAAGCCACTTCTCTGCCACACTCTACAGCAGCGAGGAAGAGCCCATCATTCTGAGTGGGAGAGAGCAAGGGAAGGATTAGCCCCACACAAGCTGTGCTAAGGCTTATATGCCTGTGTGGACCATGCCAAATTTCTCCTCCTTCTGTGTCTAAAGAGGCTGGGACCAACACCACACCAGTGTCACCTCGGGCCACAACTTCATTAAGGGACTCTCTGGTAGATGCTCTCCCTCCTGCATCCTGCTGAGCCAGGCAAATTCTCTCCTTCCTGACGGGCCGACCCCGTCATCGCAGGGAGGAACAGCTCAGATCATCCTTCTCAGCAAACTGCACTTTTTTCTTGCCCAGACTAGAGGTACATCTCTGCCAGAGGGACCTGAGGCTGTGAGGGGAGGAGTAGCGAGGATCAGCAGGATTTCATGTCTGTACAGAACAGCAGCACCCAGTGCCCAGGCTGGGAAGGCTCTCCCAGGTGGGATGGCTCCTGGAGCACAGCCACGCTTTAGCCCTTCCACATCCACAGCCCCCGCAGCACTCTAACGTGACTTTAACTCACTCCCCAACATCTGCAGCCACACAGACGTTGCAGAGCCATCAGATCACACCACCTGCCCCTCCCCGCTGCAGTCGGGCCTCTCACACCTTAAACAAGAGGCTCCTTCTGATAATTCCTGGCCCAGGACCACGAGCTGCCTTCCTCACCCCCAGCTCATGCCCTTCTGCTTCTCCAGGTGGTCCTCACAGTGAGGAGACCCCATCCTGGGAGGCATCTCGGGGCTCAGACACCTTCACTGCACACCGGTACTGCTGCTGCTGCCTCCCGCAGCGATGCCGAGGATGCCCAGCACGCACTGGAAGAGAACAGAGCACCTCCTTGCCCAGCTCATGTGCTAAGACCAAAGCTTCCATTCCTTTGGGAAAACATCCTCAGCCCTCTTATTTTCCTGGGGCTGCAGTCCTGCCTTTCTAGGCTCAAAAATGCACATGGCCACAGGGCAGCACACAGAAGCAACCCCCCTTCTCCTCAGATGGGTGAGAGGACTGGCACCAGTGAGCGAAGCCAATCTAAGAGACAGCTGGGGAAACCTGAATTTAAGCCATGATGCAGGTGTTTCCTTCAGTCTCTCAGGGCCAATTCACAGGTTTTCATCTCAAATTATAAATCACCAACACATGAGGGTTAAGCATTTTCCCTCCTTCAGCATCCTCCCTCCAGGCTGTGCAGCTACCAACCACGCCAGTAGCAAAGATCAGTGATATTTCTTTTACAGGATATAGTCTGAATTATTCCTCCAGCACACTTTCTCCTGGTTTGCTGTGATCCCCGCAAGACGGTACGAAACACACACTGGACTCAACATGCAGAGTCACTGGATTCAGAGAGATTCACTGGGATTTTGTTTTCTTGGAAAATTCCCACAGCCTGAGCAGATCCATCAGCAGTTCCAGGCGGCAAGAAGAAAAAGCAGCATGGAAGCAGGTTTTCTAGAGCTTGGGGGCTGTTTGGTTATGTTAGGGCTCAAACACAAGGCTCCAGTTAGAGATGCCAAGGTCTTGGCAAGGTTGCAGCTGATAATTCTTAAAATTACCTGAACAAAAAAAAGGCCTCCGATAAGAAAAGAACTTCAGAAACCCTTTATGCACTCATGCCATCTACTGGGTACTCATAACACTGACAGAAAACTGTGAGATGAGGGGGAAAAGGGATCCTGCGGGAAGTGAGGGATGGCAGGTGGGGAACTGCCACCCCTGTGGGTGGGGACCCCGCTGGAGAGGCTTTAGGGTCTTCAGGTGGCGCCTAAAAAGCAAGATTTTAACTGAGCAAAGCGACGCCCCTCTTTTCTCTCCATCAGCAGCCCAAGGAGACTCAGCCAGGCTCCAGCACGAGCTGCAAGCAATCCACCCTCGGCTTTTTAACCGAGACCTTTTAAGGCCAAACAATTAGGTAATGGCAGAGCCCACGCCGCTAAAAACCCGGAGACAAATGCATCCCAGTCCTCGCAGAATTACTGGAAGCCGTATTAAGGGCACGAAGGAACTGGTAACAGATGATGATTATATATAAAAGGAATAAGAAATCTTTGAGATTTGTGCTGCTCCCTGGTTGAGCCGCTCGGCTCCAGCTCTGTGGTGTATTAATTGCTTACAAGGCTGCATGTATATTTTATGCTCAGTACCTGCCTGGAACATTTGTTGGATTTAGCCTTGATTGATGAACCACTGATTATATACTTCTGTGGTCCTCAGCAAATTAATAAACTGTTGACTGGTAGAGATTAACAACATGTCATGATTTGTGAATCTGTGTCCAGAGTAAAGCTGGAGCAAACCTAGTGCTAAAATTAGTAGGCAAATGCTCCCTGAACTCTATAAAAAGGGGATAGCTTAATTAAATTGCATCCCGATATTGCCCATAGCACTTACCGAATTGGCAAATTGAGTTCACAGCAGTTCAGCTTCAAAACTAACTGACATACCTGAAAATTCGCAGCACATGACCCCATCCCTGCTTGCACTGGAAGCCCAGCTCACACCCAGCAGGCTCCAGGAGCAGGAGTGGGATGAGGAGGGGCAGCGCAGGGATGGGCAAAGAAAGTACCAGAATGTCTCAAACCGGAGCTGTGTGAGCTCTGAGACTCCACTCCCAGCCCCTCTGATCCCACTCAGCACCATGAGCACCACCCAGGGCGGGGGGCAGTGCTGCCAGCCCACCCGATAGGCTTTTCCCTGGACAGTGGCCATGGGGTGTGGTCAGAAATATGGTGACAGTTCCTTCCACACCTCTCCTCATACTCCCCCTTTGCCAGGGACCTACAACAGGCGATGAGAATAAAACATTGCACAGGGTTGGGAGAGCTGGGAAGCAGCACTGGCTGGTGTCAGTCCAAAGGGAAGCAGGGACACAAGGGCTGGGGGTGGGAGGCAGTGGCTGTCCCCACACTCCCTCGGAGCAGCTCAGCTCTGCTGTCCTCAGGCTGGGACTGGGGAGCTTCACCCCAAGACTGGGAGCTGTGGAGAGGGACAGAGCAGCCTCAAGCTCCTGCAGTGGGGAGAAAAAGGGGTGAAGAGCAGAGTGAGGAGGGATGGTCTCTGGTCCCCATGGGATGCACGGCCTCAGGAGCCCGGTGTGATGCGTAGGATGGGGGTTCCTGTGGTCCCCGTGTGTCACCTCTCACCCGTGGCTCTCGGGCAGGGGATGCACTCAAGGAGAATGCTCTTGCTGCTCCTCCCTCCTCCCCCCACTGTGCATGGTCCGTTCTCTACACACGGCCTCAGTCGGGCTTTACAGCTGGGGAGTATTTTCCCCAAGTGCCACAGTTTTCCTTTTCTGCCTCTCCACATGCCAGCACTAGGTCTGCAATTTATTGACAATTTCTATCTTAATATATCCTGACTTTAAAAAGAGGCATCACTTCCCAGAGGCGTGAGGTGATCAGAGCCCTGATTGCTTCTGACAGTGCCTGGGCAAGCACGCTGGCATACGGAGCAAAATAACACCCAAAAAAGGGAGAAAACACCCCGAAAGACTAAAAAGGCAGTTAATCCCTGGAAAGGGGGCCAAAGGAAAAAAATGGCAATGGGAAAAGGAAGGAGGAAGGGGAGAGGAGCGGCAAGGGGGAGATGGCAGCAGGCGCTGCTGGTGACACATCAGGCTGTTGTGCTAAATGGCCTTAACAAGCAACCTGAGAAGGGGATAATGAAAACGCCTCCCCCCCGGGACAGCGCGGCTCCAGCCTGACCTTTCCCAGCTGCCGTGTACAAATATCTTCAATAAATAAAGAGACGCTTATCTCCTGTCTGCTGAGACGGGAGGGATGGGGCGAGGGGGCTCTGCGGCAGTGAGATGAGGGGTTTCAGGGGTTTAGGAGCAGTGAGTGCGTGGCTGAGGGGCTGGTGACAGCTCTGGACCCCCTTGAGGGTCACCACGGCTTCCTGGCAGGCAGGGGCGTCAACAACAAAGAGGGATGCTCCAGGTTTCCCCCAGTCGTGTCATACTGGATTCACACAGGCTCCTTATGAAGGGAAAGGAAGACTTTGGTGTCAAGGTGAGCTGGGTTAGAGCTGGGCGAGGTGCTGAGCTCTGCTGCTCCCACCTGGAAGCACAGCAAAACCCCTCTGGGCATCAGTGGCTGGGAACACCTCCATGGAACTGTTCACAGAGGGATGGACCAGGCTTTGAGTAACCTGCTCTAGTGGAAGGTGTCCCTGCCCATGGGAGGGGGTTAGGACAAGATCACCTTTATGGTCCTTTCCAATCCAAACCCTTCTAGGATTCTGTGATTCAGAGCCTCTGCCCAAAACTAATGGCCTAAGGTCTATGTAATGGGCTGAAACTGAGCTGATTGACAAGCTTCTGGACTCTGCAAAACCTCAGACTCAGTAGATGGTTTGGCAAGACATGAGCATGTTCAGAAACAAATCGAGACTCTGAGAGTGTCAGAGATGCCCAGAGGTGGATAGGATGGGGGGATGCTTCATCTTTCTTCTGCACTGGGAAGCACAAAGCAGGAGAAAAAGCGAGGCAGCTTTCCACCCCTGCTTCTCGACAAGCAGGAAAAGGACCACCAGCCTCAAGCATTTTTTCTTTCGCTCATCTGAGCACCTGGGCTGCTTCCCTGGAGTCCTTAAGGCATTTGTGATTGCTGTGAAGGCCCCAGGAGTGGGGGAAGTCCACCTCCAGCAGACACATCCCCTTGGCCAGAGGGAGCAGGTCACGTCTCTCTCTGGCTTGCCCCCAAACCAGAGGCCAGCCCTGGGAACCC
Organism: Eulacestoma nigropectus; assembly: GCA_013397775.1. Taxonomy (NCBI): domain Eukaryota; kingdom Metazoa; phylum Chordata; class Aves; order Passeriformes; genus Eulacestoma; species Eulacestoma nigropectus. The sequence continues at coordinate 400,356 of VZTE01001632.1, read as the reverse complement.
CACAGCCCCAGCACCTACCCCACAGCCCCAGTACTCACCCCACAGCCCCAGTACTCACCCCACAGCCCCAGTACGCACCCCACAGCCCCAGTACCCACCGCACCGCCCCAGTACGCACCCCACAGCCCCAGCACCTACCACACAGCCCGTGGAGTCCACCTNACCTACCCCACAGCCCCAGTACTCACCCCACAGCCCCAGCACCTACTCCACAGCCCCAGTACTCACCCCACAGCCCCAGTACCTACCCCACAGCCCCAGTACCCACCGCACCGCCCCAGTACGCACCCCACAGCCCCAGCACCTACCACACAGCCCGTGGAGTCCACCTTGCGATCTGAAACACACTTGAAGTTGCGCGTGCAGCCGCCGTTGTTGCGGGAGCAGTCCCGGACGGGCCCGAAGGAGGAGAGCAAGTCATTGATGGTTTCGAAGTAGGTGGACAGCATCGCTTCTTCCCTTGGAGAGAAAAGGCACCGTTAGGGCTGGCAGGGAGCTGGCAGAGCACAGGCACAGGCAGGGCAATCCACAGAGAGCTGCTGTGGCAACATCCCTGCATCCTGATTAGTGATACTGAGCCAAAGGAAGCTTCCCAAGGAAATGAGGGCTTTGTGATGATGCTGTATAATAAATTTGCTGCATAACTCTGGCATCTTTCATAGAATCAAGAGTCATGAGGTTTCAAAGATACTATCCACCAGTTTTATGCAAATGAGCAATGAGGAGATGCTTTATTAGTAGCCTGGAGCTGGGCGTGAATCCGACCCTGCACTAGACAACAGCAAATCCAAAGCCATAAAACTCTTCCTGAATGTTTCACAGCTGGGCCAAGCCTCCCTGAGCATCCACACCCCGTCCATCACCATCATCCACATCCACCCCACGGACACTGCCAAAGCTGGAAAGACACATGAAACTTGGCTTCGTGCTTGCTGGGATGTGGATGGGGAGTAGATAATGCAGGGATGGGACCTGGAGCAGATAATGCAGGGAAGGGACCTGGAGCAGATAATGCAGGGAAAGGACCTGGAGCAGATTATGCGAGGATGGGGGCAGGCACAGCTCTGCTGCTCTGCTCCAGCCCGTGATGTGCAAAGCCCCAGGCACTGCTGTGCTGTGACACCTCTCTCCTAGGCAAGCAAGAAGCATGAGCACCTAGGAGTAATTCCAAGGCCACGTGAAGCCTTGGGAAGCTCCCAGCCCTGCCTCTCGGAGCTGCACACACAGCAGATTTTGCCTGTGACAAAGCATTCAGGCACTCTGCCTTCTGCTGGGTTCCTGCAAAAGGAACACAGATGCTTGTCAAGAGCTTTAAGCATCTCCAAGATATTTTTCATCTTCAAAGCACAGTTTCTGTGTTAACCAATACCCACAACCCATGCTGGGCAACAGAACCCGTCACCCTCTCACCGACAGGAGAGAGACAAAGTGGTCAGAGAGAGAGAAAGGTCACAGAACAAGTCACTGATAATGACAGACATGACCTCCACAGGCTGTTTATTAGATCTTTACACACAGGAGGCTGCAAATTAACCCTGACCCCTCTGACCTCAATACCCCCGAGGCAATGCTGGGAGTCACAGCATGGTTTATTCTCCTTGAGCATCTCCCCTGCTCGGCCATCAGCACAATGACTCAATTCCCAGAGCTAGTGTCCCTTTTTGGGGGGGTTTAATGTCATGGTCCTTTCCAATCCAATGAAACGGCAGTGAAGGAATATTCATCAGCCCTGGAGGGCCACGGCAGTGCTGTCTGGAAGCAGCCCTGCGTTCTCTATCAGCAGAGGGCCCCTGAGCTCACACGCCGTCACACTCACGCACACAGCCCTGCCAACACCGAGCGCTCAAGAAAACCATGAGTCAGGCATTAAAGAAGAATATAATGAAACTGGCACCAAAATGATGAGATTTTAAAAATAAATCACTTGCTGTGCTGTTTTGGGTTTGTTTTTTTTTTCATATTTTCCTCCCCTAGATTTGCTTTCTGCTTTCTGAGCCTTTAGGGTATAACCAAGCTTTTCCCTGCAAACTCGAGGGCTAGAAACTCCTCAGAGACCAAACCCAAATAAAGCCTTATGCAGTACTGACATCATGATTCTTTAGATTCTGGATTTCAAGGGAGTCACAGGATTCCAGAAGTTGGGACTTTCAACAAGGAAAACACCATTAAAAGCCTCAAGAAATAGTAAATTGGCACATCCCTGTGGGCCGGAGTGGATGAGTTATCCCAGCACTGGGGCAGCTCCGTGTCCACTGCGGTGCCTCACTCAGCAAATTCATGTCTGTGCTGCCCGCTCTCAATTAATGCTTCCTAATTAACTTTTCACTCTTAGCAATCAAGCTCCTGATATTCTACCTTTCTTGGCCCACCTCCTAGATTTTCCAGCCTATTTGGAGATGAATCTCCCTCTGTCCTTTCTTGGTCATGTTTCAAATACCTTTAGAGGCCGTTTTCTATTAGCACTCTGTTCCCACCAGGATCTGCAGCTCCTCTGAAATGAGGGAGTGAGAAAGGCAGGATATATGAGATCAGGGCATGTATTTCTGCTGGAGAGATGGGGGGAGGAAGGGGATATTATTTACTAACTAAAACCACTGTTTATTAATGTTGGGAGAAGTATTTTTAAAAAGCCAAAACCAACGAACCATGACAGCTCCTCCACCACCTGCCCCAAAAGCTCAGCCCCATCTGGTCCTCCCAGGGGGTTTCTCAGCGTGAGTGGACAGCAAGGAGAACCATGCTCCCATCCTCCCTCCTGGCTTTTCCATTGAGCCACCAAACAACCCACATCCCTGGAAGGAGAAGGTGAAGAGCTACAGCTGCTCTGGGTGCTGGAAAGGAGATCTTGGGGCTGGGTCCTTGCACAGGATTGCTCCAGAGAGACAGAATTCTGTCAGGAGACACCAGCTCATCCCACATGGCACCAGGCTGGGGCTGGCAAGGGCAGCTCGTCATGCTTTAATTAAAATTTGGAAGCACAAACAGACCTCCTGCCCTCAGGAGGGCTGAGGATGGGAAGGGGAAACTCGCTCTCCGAAGCTTGGCATAATGGATGACCCCTGCCAAAGCCCGGGCAGGGCTGGCGAGCTGGAATGAGCCATTAAGCATATTAAAATATTAACCTCGCTGGGAGGTTGGGCAGCGGAGCCGCAGGGAAGCGTTCAAGTGTCACTTGTGAGAGCAGTGGGGTGGGGCAGACGCAGGGAGGCTGCTCGCCCGGATCGGTTCCACGTTGGCCGTCGCTACGTCGGAGGAGCTTCACTTCAACACAGAGCCCGGACAGGGTGGCAGCTCATGAGAGGCTGATGTGCTGCTCAGAGAGAGCTGGGAGTGAACTTCACTTTCATCTGCCTCTGGAGGGGCTGGAGGAGCCCGGCTCAGTGCAGGCAGGTGCTGCCGAGCCCCTGGCACTGCCAGCCTCAGTGGCTCCATTAAATTTTGGGAGTGAAGAGCAGTCATTAATTACCTGCCTTCTGTGGCGACACGTGGCACGGAGCAGATGACTTTCCACCCACACAGCTCTGGCAGTGACCCCTGCCTGTCCTTCCCTGCCCACTATATGGAGCTCCTGTTCTCAAATTCCAGAGCCAGCCCTGGAGAGAAGGCAGTGCCGACAAGGCAGGGGACACTTGAGGAGCGATGGCAGCATCTGGCCACCACTGCAGGGAGCCCAGAGGGGACAGCCATCCCCACCACCGCCCGAGTGCCAGATTAGACCAGCCCTGATGGATGAATCACTTTCCCTGCAGTAACAAGCTGCCTGCAAAAGAACAGCTCTTGTTCTCCATCTCTCCGAGCTGGATTTCAGTGACTAAGCCCCTGATCCGTTCTGACAGGGCGGGATGGGGAAGGACAGGCCCCGCAGTTGTGGCGTGCCCTGAGCACATCAAAGAGCTCAAGGAAGCGGCCGGTGGCCGTGGCCGGACTCAGGTGCCAAAACCCCAGGGAGCAGGCAGGGCTCAGCACCTGCTGTACTGAGAGGATGGGGCAATCCCTCACTGACCCGAAGCCAGGTCTTGTCAAAAGGGGCATTTTGGAGACAGCCACCTAATTTCTAATGCCAGATCCTCTCCCCAAGCACGTGAACATCTACAAACACACACACACTCTCTTTAACTCTCCAGCCCTCTAAGGACACCTGCAGACACCCAAATGATATCGTAATACATGAAACACACTCCCCTCCCTGCCAGGACCCACTGAACATACACCCTGCAGCAGTAAAACCCAATTTTCGATCAACATCTCTTGCCACAAATGCCCAGCGTGGTGCAGCACAGCAGGGCTCCCCTCCTGACTCTGCTCCCATGGTGCAGACGACAGCACCCATCCTCACACAGCCCCATTCCACCTCCCACCACCTGCACTCGCCTGGATTCCCTCAAAAACACTTTCCTCCACCCTCCCGCTTTGTTCCAGGTCTCATTAATGAAGCAGATTCCCTGACAAATACTGCTGAGGGTTATTTATTCATGAAATACCAACACCATGCAATTCTCAAAGCCTCCAAAGCACTCATCCCAGAATAAGCTCCAGAGCTTTGCAGTGGCTCTTCTCTCCAGCTCATCCTGAAGGGGATTAGTGGGTGTTATCCAACTCTGCTGCCCCTTTTTATTGCCTGCTAATGGTTAAAGACTTCAGTGCCTTACAAAGTTCACCATCGCTGAGAAAAATAAAGAAAAGAATGTGAGCTGGGGACTAAGCCAGTGCCATCTGCTCCCTGAGCTGGGTTTGGAGAGGGATCAGGGTGGGAGCCTGAGGTTCAGGAGTTTCTGGAGACAGGGCCCACTAGCAGCACAGGCTGTGATGCTGTGTCACCTGCAGCTTCACCCAGAACCATCCAGCACATCCCAGCCAGGAGGGCTCGTGCCCAGCACCTTGTGCTGCTTCTACTTCCATTGAACAGGGAACTTCAGGGCTGCTGCACTTGCAAACCAGGACAGAGCAGTTTACACCCAGATGCTGCCCTTTTCAACCCAGATGCTGCTTGCCTGAGCAAACCTGAGCAGCTCTCCCACGATGCTCTGCAAAATTCATCACAGAAATGGGCACAAAGGGTGATCAACACACAGATCCCAGCTGAGGGTGCACTGCAAAACTCAAAATCACATTTTTTATAATTATATATAACCAATAAACCCCCAAGCTGCAGCTGCAAAGCCCAGATTCAGAAACAAAGAATTGATCAGCACATGGGGCTGGGACCTTGGCTGCAAGTAGAGCCCTCAGGACCCCTTGGTGCCACCACCTGCAGCCCCAGCACCACTCAGAACGTGGCATTCCTGCCCTCAGCAAAGGGACACCCCTTCCCCAGGGGAGTCCCCTCCCCGTGTGTCACAAACATTCAGTTTTGCTCCCAGCTTCTGTACACTGGGGGTGATTTTCTTCTCATTTAAGACAGGCAGCCAAGGCAACAAGAGAAGAGGATGGAAAGTGCTCACCGCTGCTGGATGGCCAACTGAAGATGTTTTCCAAGTTATTTTTAGTCCTTTTAGCACTTCCCACACTCACACTACAATTCCAGCTGGGTCTGCTGCACTACAAGCTCGGCTGTTCTGTACTGAGAGCCATCCAGTTAAACACCCAAATTATAATGAACATGCAATAAATGATCACCTGAGAAAAGTGGTCTCCAGTTTAAATGCAACAGAATATGTTTCTTCTGGGATTTCAACCCTTTTAATTTTTATTCTGCCTGCAGCAAGAGACCATTCTCTCTACAGCCCTTTCCTGCATCCCTACAACATTTAATCATGGAGTCACAGAATGGTTTGGGTCGGAAGGGACCTTAAAGCTCACCTCATTCCACCCCCTGCCATGGGCAGGGACACCTTCCACTGTCCCAGGCTGCTCCAAGCCCCGTCCAACCTGGCCTTGGACACTGCCAGGGATCCAGGGGCAGCCACAGCTTCTCTGGGCACCCTGTGCCAGGGCCTCCCCACTCTCACAGGGAAGGATTTCTTCCTGATATCCACATCTGTGGAGAATGCAGCAACCATCTCCCACAGCACTGAACCATGAGCCAAAGAAATCTGTCTGCACACTGACCAAGCTGGAACGCTCTGGAAAAGTTAATCTCCATCCCCAGCACTGAAGGAGCTCATGAGGTGGTGGCAGCTTCTTACTTGGGGACTTCACAGCCTGAAACTTTGGCATGCTGAAGCTCCTGTCTTTAACCAGGTGTCCCAGCTGTGCCTGCATCAGATTTATTTTATGTAGGAAAAAAGTGATTTTCTGCCCACTACGCTGACACCACTTTTCAGCCACTGTGATAGTGCTGGAAGGTTTGAAGAAAAGCCACTATCCAGGTCCTCAACTGGGAGAAATCATCCTCACTTGACTGACGCTGGAGAAGGCATTTCAGCGGTGCTGTGCTGACATTCCACAGCTGATGAGCTGCTTGCTATAAATTTTCCGGGTAGTCTCGCTCCTTGTGGCAATGCTATAATAAACACTTGCAAAAACGCTCTCCCAAAAACCTTGAGGTTGAAAGTGTGAAAAATTCCCCACCAAGCTTCAATAATTTGCTGGAGATTCAACAAAACCACCCCTCCGCTGGAGCGTTTTGAAGCTCACTTCTGCGAGCAGAAGGGCCAGGAATTTAATTACAGCAAAGCAAAGCGAAAACAAACACACCGGGATAAAAGCGAGCTCGGAAAGCACATCCCAAGGGATGCTGGGGTTCACAAGGACCCTGCACCCCGCTGCAGCCCCCTCAGAGCCAGCACAGCTCTGCCATATGAAGGACCAGGGCATCACAGATGAATTAAACAAGACAGTTTTAATTCTGAGTATTCTTCTTGTTTCAGGGAAGGTTGTGGCTGCGGTTTCAACCCTGCACGAGCCAAAGGAAATGCAGGAGGTGCTGGCTCAGTCTCCCAGGCAATGTCAGTGCTGGGAGGGTTAAGAAAAGGCACGTGAGCCTTAAGAGGGATGGCAAAGCATGGTCAGGAAGCACGCTGGGAATTACATGTGTTGGTACCTGCTTCGCTGCGGTCTGTAATCCATCTCAAACTCAGCAGGATGCATTTCCAGTGTGCTGGATGCTCCTGTGTGTCAGGAACCTCAGCAGCAAAACGTGGGACAGGACGGGATGGGATGGGACGGGACGGGACGGGATGGGATGGGATGGGACAGGGGCTTGGAGCACAGCAGGTGCTCTCAGTGGGACAGAAATCCCACGTGAAGCACCTGGAGACACCAGCCAGGAGGAAACCCAGCCCTGCCAAGCATCGTGTCCCCCCCAGCCACCCCAGCAGATACGATGGGCACTGCCAGAGAGGCACCAAGGTCCATCAGGCATGCCAAGAACGGAGCCATGGCCAGGCCATGTGGGTGCACACTGGCCTGGGCACACAGGGAAAGTGCAATGCACGGAATTAAAAAGGTGGTGAGGTCACACACCCAAAACTTAAGGAAATTAAGAATTAAGGTTGCCAGAGACCTTAATGCAGTCTCCGGTAATTTTGTCCTTGATGAGGGTGTTGACTCCAAGACCACATGCAGGAGGGTTATCCTAAGGACCTATCTCTCCCCAAATGCCAAAGGGGATGGTGCCAAGCTGCGGCCAGGAGCCCCTGGAACAGTCCAGAGCTCAGTTTAGGCATCCCAAAACCCACCCCTGGGTACCTAGGAACATCCACAGCTTCTCAGCCCCTGCAAATGACTTCATCTGCAGCTTCTCAGTATCTTGTTTCCTCTTCCTTGGCAGACACATAGCTCCTGCTTTATTGTACTCTATCCAGGCACTGTTCTGCATGCACAATTACGTAGCTCCTCGTGGCTTGCTTATGCTCTACTCAACACTGAGAAGCAGCAGTATTTCACAACAAATAAAGTGATTAAGTTCCCAATCTCCCTGTTATCATCCCCATTTTACAGACAGGGAGCCAAGGCACAGGCACAGTGATGTAAAAAACATCCACTCCGTTACGTGCACCAAATCTGAGACATTTATATGTGATTTTTCAGAGTGCTTAGCATCAAATGACACTTTCCCTGCTCAAAGTACAGCTCTCATTGACTTCAGTTGAAGTTTTTACAGCTTCACATTAATGCAGATCATTCCCAGAGCAGGTTCATCGGCTGTGCTGAGCGAGGCAAAGGTGAAAAACTAGGATATGATCATGCCATTAAAGACGATTCCATAATGCATATGCACAGAGGGGCTGCCTGAAGGCTGCACAGCAAACAGACCCTGGCACCTCCCAGCTCCGGAGTTCTGCAAACTTGATAACATTCGCTGAAGAGGAGCCTGTTGGGGGTTTTATTCTGGGCAGGGAGGAAGGTGTTCAGCCTGGAAAAAGAGGACATTTTCCAGCAGCAGCTGCAGGACGCAGCATCACTCAGCCTTTGGTGGGCAGAGCTCTCCCTGGGGCAAAATCACCTGGGCAGGCTCCTCCCTGCTCCCTCCCTGTCTTGTCTCAGTACAGCCCATTCCTCTCCCCCATTCTCCCAGTTCCCCTTCCCCACCAGCCCCAAACTCAGCATTTTTGGCCAGCTGCTGTCTCTGTGCTCGGGCACGGACGATTGCTGCTGGCTCTCACTGCTGAAACCAAACAAGGCTTCACTCTGCATGCAGCAATTCAAGGTTTTCAAAAGCACTTTTGAACTGGACAAATTAAGGTGGTTCTTTGCCTCTAAAACAGGGACCCTCCACAAAATGCCTGCCTCAATCCTCTGCAACAGTGTTGCCTGGGGGAGAAACAGAAATCTTAGAAAAACAAGCAGTCAAGCAAAAGCCAAAGACACAAGGCCTGAGATCTCTCACCCTAAATTATTAAAGGCTGAAAACATCATGAGCTGGGTCAGGCCACCCCAGTACCAGGCAGTGACTGCAGCCCTGCCTAGGCTGGTTCAAATACAACACAGCTTCACATGGATTCTACGAGACACGGCAAAAAATATCTTAAACTCAGTGCTGTGATGAGCTCTGGGCATCTCCTCAGCACCTCACCTGTATCCACCCCCAGCATGGGAGGTCACATGCTGGAGAGGACGGGAGCATCCAGCCACCCTTCCCCTGTCTTTGCCCTTCCAAGCCACCAGCAAACCAAGATTTCAGGTCCCAGCTCGTTCAGCATTCCCAAGGCATGAGCTAAAGGATTTTCCCATTTAAACCAGACATATATTCTGGCCCAAACAAGAGCTTGGCTGTGCCAGTTTCCATCTCTCCACCCTGCTTCCCTGGCCTAGAAATTGAGAATCTGCTTGCTGGTGAGGCCAGAAAGACAAGACAGGAGGTGGAAGGACCCCAGCCCATGTGCAGGCTCCATCCCCTGCTCCTGGGCCCCATGGCTGCACAGTCCCCCAGCCCCACAGAAGCAGAGATGTCTTGTGGTGCCCCATGGGACAGATCCAGTACAGGGGCTTTGGGCATCCCAAGCATTTGGCAATGGCAAGCTGGAAAATGCCAGCTTGGGACTCAGACTTCATCCTCTGCTCAGGCACAAACGACTCACTGGGGTTTTCCTTCCCTTTTACACCCTTTCGGGGTATTTTGGACAAGTTTTCTGTCCTAGTGGGCTCTTCTGGGTCTGATTTTGGAGCAATTCATGAGGGTCACGAGGAAAAGCTGGATTTTGCAGGGAAACTGGGAGAGGGAGGGGCCACAGCCCAGACTCAACCCCTCTCATTGCCCAGGGACTGGGGGAGGTTTCCAATACACATCTAAAGTGCCAAGATGTGGTGCTGATAAGCACTTCAGAGATGCTGATAGAATTAGATTAGACAAACAGGAAACAGCCAGGGCTGCTGGATCAGATATCCATGTCCTGATTTTTCACAGATGTTCCTATCGATCCGCTGGAAACAGACAGCGCCGAGCTCCTCAGAAACTGGGTGCCAGGGACCAGCCATCCCCAGGCAGGCAGGGATGAGTGCTGGGAATGCAGATCCCCTATGGAATGCTGGCTGCAGGCAGGACAGCCCTGGAGGAGCGAGAGCTCTGAGTACCGCGGCTCAGCAGCCTCATGCAGCTCCAGGAGCAACACCAAGCTCTGCCATAAAGCTCCGTCCGGCTGAACCCCGCTGAGACTCACACACCTGGGTGACCTTCACACATCCCTCTGCATCCCAGGGCTCAGCAGGTGCCAACCCGTGGCTCCCAGACATGGCACGGGGTGAGCAAGCAGCCCACGCCAGAGGACCGCACGTGGCTGCAACAAAGAGAGGGGTGAGAGCCCATGGGAAGCAAAGCTGGAGCTTTTTTTGGGAAACAAACCTGTCAGCTGTATTACAGGAGACATCACACACCTGGGGCAGTTCCTAGGGATACATTTATGCTTATGTATCCATATATGCATAGCTTTGCTGCTATATATAGCACCTTCCATCAGCAACACTCACTGGCTCCAAAAAAAGCCAGATGAATGTCCACAGACAGAGGAACTGAGGCACAACCAGATTATTTACAGCTCATTTCCAGAAGTACTCTTTGAAGTCAGAATCCAATTAATTTTATACCTGGGGAGAGATTTGCATTGGGTTTTCCCTCCATCTGGGCAGGTTTTTCAAAAGGGCTTGGCTCTTATCTAGGCACCCGAAGCAGACTGTTTTCCAAGGTGCCCAGCATCCAGGAGCAGCTCTGTGGAGCACAGGTGGATTTGTCACAAGGGCAGCACTTTGCTCTGGAAGCCACTGGTCACAGAGCCCTTCTGAGGACACCACACCCATGGGTCTGGTCTCCAGAGGTGAGGAGCATCCTGATCTGCTGCTGCTGCCGCTGCCTTTGGTAGGCACCCATCCCACCCCTGCCTGGAGATGTGGGCACCTCGGAAATTGTGGGAAAAAGAATTTCCTGCCCCGGAGAAAAAGGGGGGTTTGTGCTGGTTTAAATCCCTGAGCAAGCTCAGCCCAGGATCAGAGAGACACCACTGCTGGCTCAGGGGAGGTGATGGGGATTGGTGGCTGGGGAAGGTCTGGACCACCCTGAGCAGTAGGCACATCTCAGAAAATCACATTGGTTATTACCTAAAAGTGTACCCACACTGCCAGGAGGGTTCCTCTTCTACCTCCCCTGCAAAGCTGTGGCACTGTGGCCTTGGGCACGGCCTGGACAGACCTCAAAGCGGTCACACGCTGATCCCACCCTGCAAACTCCTGGCGCTGAGGCTGTGTTTAGCCCTGCACTTGGGGCACCTCTTCCCTTCCCTTCAGCGAGGCCTTCCTTATCTGTAGTGCCATGAACATCCCCGCAGAGACACACCCCACATCCCACCCCCAGCACAAACACGGCCCCGGAGCCCACAGCCCGGAAAGCTCCGGTGCAGGCAATGGCTGCAAAGCATCACCTTTGGACTTCTGAGGAAGAGACAGAACTCCAAATGCACATGAGAGCCCCAGAGGCCAACGTTTCCCAAACAAACAGCTCCCACCAGGAGGGCACGGGCAGCCCTGGCTGCAGCATCGCCTGCCTGTAATGAGCTGACCTGCAGGCTCCCTCCTGGCTCTGCAACTCATGGGGCAATTGCTGCACATTTTTAGCCTTGCCTGCAGCCATATCGTACAGCAAAGGCTGCCAAACTGTGTCCAGGGCCAGGTGTGTTAAGGAAAAAAGAATAATCAGCATCTAAAAAAAGAAGAAAAAAAAAAAAGGAGAAAAATCTGATGCTAAACTCTGTTGCATCCCTTTTTTTTTTTTCCGGATGAACCAAATTGGCTGCCATCAAAGCAAATGGCAGATGAAGAAAACATTGACTTTCTGCTTGGGTCAATAAACAAGATAAATTGAGTGGGGAGTTGGACGTGGAACAGGGAGCATCATCATTTGCCTGAGGAGGAGAGAGGGTTAAAGGCAGAGAGGCTGAAGCAGGGCATGGTTGTATCTCATGCGAGGGTGTTTCATCTGGGAGCTCAGCACTGGGAGGCAGGAATTGTGCTGGCTCTGCCAAGGCTTGGGACTGTGCCATGGGACTGACTCTGATGTACTTGGAACAGATGATCCCAGACCCAAATCCTGAGATGAGACGACAGGGAATTGCATTCCTGCAACTGAGCATCTGCTGGTGCCAGAGGCTTTGTCCAGAACGGGTGCACAGCCTGTGCAGGGCTAAGACCTGACTGCTGCTGGTCCTGGAGTGGCCAGACCAACCCTGCCCCAGATCTGAGAGGCCAAGCATGGGAGTCACTCCATCTGCCCCACAGATACGCATAGGACTGGTTGCTTTGGGCTCCTCCAAACTCACAGGGAGAAAGTGGCTCATTTGTGGGTGATCCCCCTGCCCTAAGGCAGTGCAAAAGAGCTGATCCATGCCCTGACCCCCACAGACCAGATCTCCAATGGTCAGAGAAGGCAGCCTTGGGGGTTAGCTTAGGCCCAGCCCATGGGACTCTCTAAGCTACTCGTGAGCCCAGTCAGATCAGACTCAGCCTACAGCCCCTGGACCTACCTGTAGAAGATGCCAGGGAGATGGTCTTCCTGAGGAGGAGTAAGGCCTTGAGATCACCCACAGCATCCGACAGGTAAAACACCACTTGGGAGTGGCGTTAAAGGCCTGCAGTAGAGCTGAATGATGGCAGAGGTTGCAAGGGATGCATCAGGGACCCAGTCCCACAGGCAATGATGGGAGCTACAGGCAGGTGTGCACGTGACGGGAACATTCCTCCCCTCAGGCCACCTAGATCTCAGCCACCTGGTTCATTTCAGTTGCCACAGTGTCCTGGTGAAGGATTAGCTTTGAACCACAATTCACAGCGGTGCAGGACGTGATCGACACCGTCCCTGCCTGATTAGATCTGTCAGAATCCATCAGCGGGAGCTTTGCCTAGGAACCCTCTCTCCAGCTGCACATTTAGCAACAGGAGATGGATGACGGGAGATTAAAAAAAAGGGTAAAAAAGAAAGACAAGAGCAGCGTTTGCACACTGCAGGACTACCCTCCTTCTCCTGCTCATCATACTTCACTCACCACCTTTATTTCAGTGTCTGTCTTAATTAAGAAGACTAAACAGAAAAGCCTCGGTGCTAATCCAAGGTCTGCCTCCAGGGGCTGAGAAGGATGCCCAAAATGCAATTTGCTTCCTTTAAAAGACATTAGGAACAGCCACGTGGCCTTCCATGGTCCAATAGCAAACCCTGCAAACCAGCGGGGAGCAATGGATGAAGATCTGATGGGTGCTGGGAGCATCCCTCAGAGCCCGCGCAGCCTCCAGGTAGAGAGGGGAGCTGTGAGCATCAGGAGGGCTCTCAGAGTGGGCAGGGGGCACGGAAGGGCTGATTCCTCCCCAATATCCACGGCAGGATGCACGCCACTCCTCTTCAAGGGGGGATCCCTCAGCCTGACTCACTTCACCCTGCAGCGGCGAGAGAGCGATGCCAGCCCGGTGCCGCGCGTGAGGAGAGGCGAGGATTACCCAAAGCCTCTCCCAAAATACAAGCCAAGACTCCCCTTTGATTACACACATAAGGGCCAAAGCATCGATTTTTCAGCCAGTAAGCAGCAGCAGAAGCAAACCTCTGCAAATGTGACCCTTGGAAAAAGAGTCAAGCTGGAGGTTTTTGGAGGCAGAGCTCACTGGAGAGGCAAACCTGGGGATTTCTGAGCAGGAAAACAGTCAATGGTTTCATCTAAACAGGCTTCTCCAGGCCTATTACCAAAAGTGGGGATCATAGCAAACACTGAGCTTTACATGTTTCTCCAAGTTTTTCTCCCGACGGAAGGAACACTGCAGAGCTGGAACGCTGCCCAGTCACTGGCCCGAGGGCAAGGAACTTGCTTTCGGCATTTGGTAATTCATATTAGAAGATTCTCATTTGACTTCAGCAATATTCACCTCCATCTATCCAAAACCAAACTGGGTGTAAAGAAATGCAAATGACATCAAAACTCCTGAGGGTCCGCCCTGCCACAGGAGAGCATTCCCAGGAATAAAGCTCTGAGCAGGAGCTGGCATTTTGGGATCGTCTGCAGACTCGGAGGGTGAAATACTGTGTGGCTGTGGGCAGGCTGCAGGATGTGCCAGTGCTCCAGCCTCCTCATCTGTAAAACGGGGACAACAGCAGCTACCTGCCTCCCACTGTGCCACACAGTTAATTAATGTTCCTTTGAGTTGTGAAGATTAAAAGCGGCGTAAAACCGCAAAATAGCAGTTTATTATTATTATGAATGAAGCCTCCACTCGTTCCATCAGTGCCCCTTAAAGCAGTGCTGCTTCAGACACTGTGAATTGCTCCCAGCAGCTCTGCTACCGCTGGCATTCGGAGGGGTTTGACTGTAGACTTCCAACTAAGAGCTTTGAACATGTTGGGGAAGAAGAAAGAGAGAGAACAAACAGGAATTTCCACCACATTTTGTGCTTTGCACTTGGAGACGATGTTCCCGCAATGCTCCCACCCTCCTGGGGGCTGGAACAAAACAAACCACAGACAGCAGCATCTCTTCATCTCCTGTTCTCACCTGTGCCTCACCTTCACAGGCTGCCTTATCCTGGCATGGGGAATGTCAGGGCAGGCCGTACTGCAAGGGCACAGAAACACCAAACTGGGATCACAGGGCTGCTTTAGGAAGAGTTTAAGATATTGTCTCTAACAGGTGGGAGAGGTTTAGCGCAAGAAGCAAACCAAGGGCTGAACAACATGGCCTAATTATGCAGGGGCATGGACACACCCCTTGTTCCAGCTGTTCCCAGACGCTGGCAGCACCCAAATCATGTCCTGTCCTCCCAGGTGCACTGGCAGGAGGGGCCACAGGAGCCTTCCTCACTCACCCCATCACCCTGGGGGCTCTCTGGCCCCTACAAACCCTCGTTTACCCTTATCCAATGCCATAAGCATCACACCTGGAGGAGCAGCTGCCCAGTGCCCATCACAACCCCTGAGCCAATCCCCAGTCCCTGTCCCAGTCCCATTCTCCGTCCCTGTCCTGCCACAGGTAGTTTTGAGTTGGTAAAACCAGATTAACACAAAGAAAAAGGAAGTTCAGATCCTGGCTCAAGTACTTCAGGCAAGTCTCCTTTTTCCACCTACATTTCCTGCATTATTTAACAGAGGACCAGCATTATTTCCTTGGCTGCCCCTTGCACATCTTCAGCCTGCGTCTCCTGGAGGTAGAACCCCCTCCTTTGATGCCTCTGCAGCACCTGGCATTCTGCTTTCCTGACCCTGCAGCCAGTCTCTCCGTGCCCTGGCATTCTGCTTTCCTGACCCTGCAGCCAGTCTCTCCGTGCCCTGGCATTCTGCTTTCCTGACCCTGCAGCCAGTCTCTCTGTGCCCTGGCACTGCAATCCTGACCTGGCTTGTGGCTCTCCATCCCCCAGCACTGCCATTCCTCCTCCCCAGACCCCTCCAGCATGCCTGGCTGAAGGACTCCGATGCCTGCAGCACACGGTGGCCGTGCTGCTCCTGACAGGCACCTTCCATGTTTAATTCAGCGGCTGGTTTAGTTAATCTATTTTTTAATAATTCATCCCTTCCATCTTAATTTTGGTAGTTGTTGAAAATCCCTAATAAAACATTTAGGGGCTCTTTTACTGGAGCAATGGCATGATTTACTTGATGGAATCCAGTCTTTGATGTCCTATCTTAATTCCCTCCCTCCCACCGCGCCTCAATCCTGTTTATCACTGCGCCGGAGGTAAGAGGGTCTTGTCGAGTTTTGTAGTACTTGAGACGCTTGGTCAGCGTTAATAATTCAGCTGCCCCACACAGCTTAGACAAATCACGTAGCAAAACAGCCTCTTCCCTTTATTAACAGCTCCCTCTGCCACCACGGACCCGGGCATGGGCCGGGATGTGGAGCAGAGGGACCAAGCTGAGCATCCTGACCCGGCAGAAGTGCCAGGAAAGCTTCGCAGGTGCCGACCGCATTGTTGGGAGAATATACACCCTTTTACAAGGCTTGTATTTCATCCTCCACAACCCGAATGGGGAAACATGCTGGGTTTTTGCATCTGTAATTGGGGAAGAACAGATGGTGGAGGCACAGTTGGAAGTAATACGGCCATTAAAATAATCTATACGGCTTGTAATTCCCCCTCGTGTGGAGAAAAGAGGAGGGCCTGCCCCTGCCCGAGTGCCCACCCAGGCTGCAGGAAGGGTGGGCACAGGTTTGGGATTTTTTTCTGTTGTTGGGATATTTTGGTGGGTTTTGATGGGTTTTACTGTTTCCTTTCCCCTGGGATGCTCCTCGTGCTCCTCTTGAGGTGATTTGAGGAGCCAAGAGCTGAACCAGAGCCGCTTCCATGGGGTAGTATTTAACTCCCATGTGCCATGTGGAGCACGTTTTCTGCCCACATCACCAAGCTAAAGCAACTTCTAGCTTTATGCATATCTTAATGATAGGAAAAGAGCAGCAGAAAGCCCCAAGCCCTTCAGAGAGCTCAGGGCATCTCTACAGTTTAATTTCAAATGGGGATGGTGTGAGAAAGAATTATGGAAAACACTCCTGTGGATTCATGAAAATTGAAATCTCTCAGGGGAATACACAGGCTTTGCCATCCCCTCTGTCACCTACAGATCCTGAGAGTGAGAAAACGTAAGATCAGAGTAGGAAAGTTGCCCAAAAAAGCCCAAACACACAGCCAATATATGGAAATTTATGTCCTTGTTCTGCATGATGGAGGCCAAGGTTTCAGAGACCTCTGTGCCCTCCAAACACCCCAACCACCACCTTGCTCAGTTCCTCTTGATGGGTGAGGGTTTTCCTCTAGGCTTTGATTACTGCTTTGCGGCCAATTGTTTTGCCACATAGTCATACTATGGAAAAGGTCCTACTTCAATGCAAAATTGAGAAAATGGATGAAATCTCAAAAAATCACACTGGAAGGTGTAATCCCTTCCCACCCAGATCCAGAGGAATCCACATCCTGATTGATGGAGGGGAGAAGGAAAGGGAATTGCAGCAACATCCCCTGGCCCTGAACCCAAGCACCCCAAGTCCCTTGGGCACCCTGCTTCCCTGCAAGACCTCCCCAGGCTGGACCCAATGATTTTCTCAGGTAGAAACCTCTCTGTTGGGCTTAAAATCTTCCCCGTGCTCACAGAAGCAAGTACCCCTCCAAATCCTTACTCTGCGCCTGGAGCACGAGGGAGCCAGCAGGACATTACCTTGGCAGCTGGCTTTGCTTTATGGAACTGTAAATATATTTTTTAATGGGCTGGAGGCAAGAAAGATGTGTTTCCAGGCTCAACAACATCCAAAATTAACTGCAATTCATTTCAGAAGGGGTGAAGGGGTGGAGGAAGGGGGAACGCAAGCCTGAAACCCGCAGAATATAAAAGCCTTGAAAGAAATTGCCAAAAATCCCCTGCATCGCTGCCTTCTGGCTCTGGGAAAGAGATTAAAAACCTGAGCAGCATCAGGCTGGAGCAGACGTCACGGAGGCCACCCTGGGCCATGCTCATGCTCAGATAAAACTCCTTCTCCTCATTATTTTCCTGGACACAACTCAGCCTTTGCCAGCGCAAAGCTGTGCCCTGCTCCTCGCATCTCCTGGCACACCTAAACCAAGGAGATGCTGGTGCCTCGTGTGACCAGGGATTCCCACCTCTGCAGGGTCCCTGGGGATTTCTGAGCGACCCTGACCTCAACATCAGCATCTCAGCCTCCTCCTTGTGCCAGAGCATTTCTCCTGACGTGCCTTCGTTAGCCCCAGTGCCACTCTCCGACACCTAATTTGAGTGACCCTTTAGTGACTAATTTAATTACCCCGGCCCACAAACTGACAGACAGCTGTTAAAAATGGTTATTGCATTATTAATACGCTCCAGTAATTTCCCATTAAAACTATACTGTTAATAATTTTTTTCCCCTGTATTTCTTCCCTCTTAATTAGTCTATTTAAAACTTTGAAGGAATATTCTCTTTATGGTAAATGGGAGCGTCGAGCAAATTACATTTTTGATTGAATACTTCTGTGATAGGCCAGCAAATAAGACCGTTGAGCTGTTAATTATTGTCAGAGTTTCACACGATGCCTGCTAATGAGGCAGTCAATCTTCTCTGCCATTCCTAGAATATTAATGGCAGCCCTTGGTATTGATTTTGTCACCAAGAAAAGGTAGGAACTCCTCCTACTTGGGCGGCCCCAGGGAGGGCAGGGGAGGATCTGCACTGTGAGGGGACACTGAGGGGACCAGAGACCTTGGGATTGGATGAGGCAGGAGGGCTTGAAGCTGGTGGAAGCTCAGGAAGCTCTTGGATGTGCCAATGGCAGCTTGTGCAGCCCATGGACCCAGTGGGGGAGTGGGCACATTCCCACAGGGAGCAATCCCATCCACAGGTGCACCCAGGCAGGACAGGCAACAGAAAGGTGACACTTCCTGCCAGACACGCTGGTCCCTGTGCCTTCCCTCTGTGCCTACCTCTTGATTCTGAAGAATATTAGATTCACCCCTTATCTTTCTGTGATAAGACAACTTTTATCTTTTTTTTTTAATTTTTTTAAGGAAAGGGGAATACCTGATCTGTCTGGACCTCAGCAGATAACTTGATAGAGCAATGCACAGAAATTATGAGTAAAGCAACCATGGATAAGGATCGACACAAAACCACAAGGTGGCCCAGAGACTGTACAAAAACAGCCTTTGAGTTGTGCTGGGAGATGTGACTGGGAGCTTTTGGTACCATTTCTCAAGCCCTTTGGGCCCTGATCCTGTTTGATTTTCACACTAATGTTCTCACTGGAGAATGGAGGAGTCTGGCAGCAAAATTTGTCCGTGTCGAAGTCACAGGAATTCTTTCCCCCCCTAGGCTCCCACTGCCCAGCTCAGAGAGCAAGAGCACTGCGGGGCCGTGCCTGGTGCCATCCCCAGTGCCAAAGCCATCTCCCTGCTAACAGCATCTTGGCCAAGCCAAAGGGAATCCCACCAAAAAAGGTTTTATCACAAGATAACTGAGACAGAGTGAGGCAACAGGCACCCCAGAGCTGTACATGTCTGTGACCGATGTCCTGGCTGTCCCATTAATTCTATCCCCCAGCAGGGGGGCAGGGGGGATCTACAATTCCCTGAGTTCCTTGGCACATATGTGCCATTGGAAGATGTCACATGTAGTCTGCTCCTGTGTGCAAAGCAAGGATGAGCACCACAGACCCTGTTCCCTTGGGCTGTGGAGGCTGTCCATGGGGCAGAGCCCACACACAGGTGTGGCCTCCTCTGCCTTCAGTGGCCACATCACCCCGAGCTCATCAGCCTGAGAAATATGGGGCTGACTTTGCCAGGACTATGCAGCACCGAGTCCAAGCAGAGCCCTGGATTTCCTAAATAGGTCACCCAGCACTTGCTGTTGGGTTTTATTTCGGTAGCTTTGCTCTGAGGAAGCGCCTGTGTGAGCGCTTGACCCAGAGACCTGCAGGACTGATGCCGAATGCAGACGCCGTGCTGGCCCTGCAAACCACCTCAGCTCCCTCTGAACTGCTCCAGCCTTCCCAGCCCAAACCTCTGCCAGCCCTGCTCCCACTGGGAAAGCCAGGACAGACTGGATGAACCTTGCAAAACTCATAACCCATTGCAGCAGGTGACATGCTGACACAGGTTGCACCGTCACAGCTGCTGCCGAGAGGCCAGAGCTCAGGGACTTCACTCCAGCTACTCCAGCTGGGCTTTGCACAGCCAAACCCACACTGTCTCCAAAAATGAGATCATTTGGGGCTGCTCTGGGACTACTCTGCCTGACCAGGTGATTCAGGGAAAGATGTGTGTGTGTGTAGGAGGTGGCTGGAGCACCTGTGGGGATGCTCCCAGTTCTCTGCATGCCCTGTCACCCAGAGCTGCACAGCTGGAATGACACCAAGAGACAGGGACAGATGGAGGACAGTGTCCAGCCTCCACAGGAACAGCCTCTCATCCCTCCTATTCCATGGCAAGAATTTCTGTGGTTTCTTTTCCACCCTGGAAAGCAGCAGATTTGCACGGCTGCTCCCCAAATGCAGGCGGTGTCCCCCCACCCAGCCAACCCTGCTGCTTCCAAGTCCATCTGCTGCCCACTTGTGCTTCCTAAGCAAGCCAGGTGCTATTTTTACTGCAGTGAAGTTTTCCATACTAAAAGCTCCTTTTCTTTCCCCTTTATATAAAGCAGGCTTCAATAATTCCTTGGGGTCCCCTTCCAACCTGGTATTCTATGATTCTGTAAAAAGAGGAGGTTTCCATTTATAATGAATTGCCTGTGATGCAGCATATCCCAATTTTACCAAGAAAAAGGGATTCTGTAACCCTCCCTGAGCTCCCAATGAGATGCCATGAAAAGCCCTTCAGGTCAATAGCACTGCCAATGTATTCCTCTATCAGTATCACTTACCAGCTGTGTTCAGGCACAATTTATGGCTTTTACCCCCCAAAAAAGCCATTTCACCCCCCTGGTCTGGTACTGAGGCAAATCAACACAAACCCAGGAGCGCTCCTTCCCTTTGCACCCAGTTCCCACCACCCGGGCAGGAGAGTGGGAGGAGTTGGCTTGGATTTGCCTATGGCCACATCAGGTAGGAATGATCTGCTCCCACCTGAAGTCCTCGAGAAGTTCCTGTAAGGAAGAGAAGCAGCCAGGTCTCCCAACACACCCAGTGCTGAATCTTTGGCTCAATAAGCAGAGGGCCTTCCCTGCCCCCAAAGCTCTCCCTCCCCTCAGGGAGATGCAGGGTGGTACCTGGAGCCAGGGCCAGCAGGAATGGGGTGTGTGAGCCACTGCGGGCAGCGGGGTTGGACAAGATGATATTTAAGGTTCCTTCCAACCCACACCATTCTGTGACTCTATGATTTCATCAGCTGAGGAGCCATTTATTTATCCAATCACAGCTTCATCATAACCCTTTTAAACACTCCTCAACCATGGCCCCAACCTGGGTCCAAACCCAGAGCACCCACAATCCAGAACTAACACCTCCAGCTCTGGCTTGTGTTTGATACACATTGACTAAAAAAGTAAAGAAAAGGAAATGGGGACTGGAGTGAATGAAGAGAGCTCTCCCTGCGAAAGCCCAGTGCATATTTACACAGCATCCTGCCTTAATGCTCAGCTGCTTCATTTGTGTCACTTTAAGCCCTCGGCAGAAGCAGGGAAGTATTAGCTGGGGTTTAATTGTGTGCTGCTGGGTTCTGCACGGCTCCCCACGAGCTGCTGCTGGGAGAGAGCCTTGTGGCAGGGCAGGGATGGATGTGGAGAGGCAGTGACAGGGGGACAGCCAGCAGCCAGGAGGGAGAGCAGCAGCGGGGGACGCTGCCCCAGCCTGGGACAGATGGGAGGACAGCTCTGCCTTACACATCAGATGAAACATCAATTTGCACGGAGCTACCCAGCCCTGTGGCAGCTGGGATGAACTCTGCTGTGCACTGCCCACACCCCCTGTTTGCAGGTGACAGGAGGAGATTCTCCCCCAAAACCCATCAGCTGCTGAGCCAACACTCCTGAGCGTGTCCCAGTGCAACTGGGGGCTCTTCCTCCACTGCATGCCTCCTCTCCAGTCTGCTCCGTACGGGCCACATCTGTTCCCTCTGCTGGAGCTGGAACAGGCACTGGATAGATTATACACAGACTCTGTGGTCCATCCCCACCCCTCCTTCCCAGCACTGCCATCCCAGCCTGCACTCAGGTCACCACTGCTGGAGTCCAGCCCCAAGCGTGGCACAGCCTGTGGCAGTGGGTCCCCAACTGCACCCATCTAACTTTTGATAAAAGGCACTTGGTTGCAGTCAATAGCACCTCATAATATCAAAACCACCACAGGAAACATCAAGAGCTGAATTGATTATGGCACAGTAATTCTTCAGGCAGTAAAAGCAGGGCAATTCCCAAGATGGGATTATTTTTTTGCAAGGCTTCACCTAATTTTCTTGATGTTATTTTCCCCCTGCTCACTCCCCAGCCCTCCTTCCGAACCTCTCCAGCTTTGCACTGCTCTTTGATTTAGTCTCTGAAAACAATATTTTGCTTAACTCAGTTAAGTTTCCCAGCAAAGTGCCCGGGAAAGCATCACCACCACCCATATCGCTGGGACTGGAACATGTGCAGCAGGAAAAAGTCAAGGAAGATTTTGCTTTTGGCTCTGTAGTCAGCAACGCACTTTGGGGAGACTAGAAAAAGCCCTGCCAAGAACTGAAAACATAAAAATCAGAAAGGAGACCAAGTACACAGACCAAAAGGGGAATGATACAAAACCTGTGCAGAGTGGAGGCAAAGGGCAGTGGATTTTCACAGCCTTGATCCAGCATGGAAAGGTTTTCTGAGTCAGTGGGCAAGGCCACACAGGACACACCATCCCTGCTCTGTGCAACGCTGGCATTGCCTGGAAACCGTGCACTGAACTTTTTGGTGCTTCTAAACTCATTTTGAGCTGATTTTGCTCCTTTGCCTGGAGGTGAGAGGGCCAGGGAGGGTCTGCAGAGCAGCTCTCCTGCATCTGGAAACTGTGGAATGAGAAGGACCAGCACCGCATGAGCAAAGTTATTCTGAGCTGCCTGGAAAGTGCTGCACTAAAGGCACAAAGGGAATCTTTTGCTAATAAATCACCCTACGAGCCAGGGTGACATCCTGGAGGGGAGAAAATCCCTCGAGGGCAGCAGCCAGAGCAGCGGGGCACTGCACCAAGGAGTGGAAACATCACCCCGGCCCTGATGCTGAGGAGCAGGAGCTGAAACTAATTAACTTCGCTTGTGTTCATGGAGCACAGCCGTCCTGGGTCACTGGTTGTGCCCAGCCCTGGCTGCCCCGGGGTGAAAATCAAACGGGAGCTTTGCCCCTTGGCCTGAGCTGCCATCCCTCATCCCTCCACAGCGAGACCATGTTCCTCTGCAGCAATACGTGCAGCCCCCCTTTCCCTTTGGCAATTAGTAAATCCCCATAAAAATCAACCTCGAGGTCTCTCTTCCATGGTGCAGCATATCCTGGCTTTACCAGGGAAAAGGGAGTCTGGGACTCTCCCTGAGCTCCCAGTGAGATGCCCTTTCCCAGAGCCCTTTCCAAGCCTGAAGGGACAGTATCTTCTCGCAGTGCCCTAGAAGCAGAAGGACAAAGCTGCCCTGTTTGTGTCCATCTCCATTCCTGTCATCTCCACAGAGGTGGTTTTTCCTCCCTGGCTGTGGAGCCTGTCGCAGGTCCCTGGCACACTCCCAGGAACATTTTGGCTCTGCTGAATTTTATTAGTTTTGTCCTTTGGCTGAAGTGATCCAGCAGCAGTTACAGTAGATAAAAACAGGAAAGGAAGAGCAGATCACATCCACATCAGGCAAGCTTTAGGCAACTGAAATCTCATCAGAACTGGTTTCTGGATAGCGCCAGTTCTTTCCACTGAGTTATGTTAAGAAATAACTGAAGAAAAGGCATTTCCCAGTGTCACTGCCCCACCTGGGCATCATCCCTGCACTCTGTCTGGGCCAGGGTATGAACCGCCCGGTCCTTCCTCTGCAAACCTTCCAGACCCCTTCTCAGGCAGGAGATACACACAAAAGCAAAGGTAATATAAGTCAAATAGGGGTAAAAAAATTGTAATTCAAGGAAAACAGTACAGAGAGGTTGTATAAACAGAGAGGCCAAGGGGCTGCGCTTCGAGCAGGCAGCTACAAAGCACACTCCAGCCTCTGGTTAACAGAAAGCAAAGGCAGCGACACAGAAACAAGTAACAACATCAAACAGGGAGGGAAAAACACCTTTCCACACAGGAACCCAAGGTCTGATTTTGCTGCCTTGCATCACCCTTTCTGCTAAGTATTCACAGTGTGTTAGAGCCCTGCCTCCCCCTCCAAACCTTCAGCACCACTGCTTGTCTCAGCCCTGGCAGGATCCTGCTCCACACAGATCCCACACGGACGGGTGGATGGACACACAGCTGCAACAGCAGAGCCAGAACATGGAGAAGCTACAGTGTCCAGTGCCAAACCCTACTTTGTGACGGGAGATCCCAGAGACATCAAAGGGAATCATTCTGGGTGTGAGACAGCGTTTGCATATTTGGCAAGTGCTGGGTATTTTTAATTGTCTCGATAAACATATAAACAAAATCTGTTCACTCGCTGGGTTTTTTTTTTCCCTCCTGGGCTCTGCAGCACCACGGACGAGAGGAACTGCAATCGCTCAGCTGCCAAACTTGTAGCTGGTGCTGGTGCTCTCTGCGATGGATTTGCCGACGAGCCAGGCCCAAATTTACATCCCCTGTCCCTAAGAAGTTTGATCATTTTCTGTGCAGTTTTACGGCGCAGCATTAAGACCTCAAAAATGCAGTGGGTTCACACAGAAGAGCACAGAGAGTGAAGCTCAGCATTACTGCAGCAGGAGTTATTAAAAGCCCGGGATGAGGGAAAGCTGAAATGTTCCCTGGATTCTGGGCATGAAAGATGCCATGGCTGCTGATGGACCAGGAAGAGACAGGTTGAGTGCACCTCTGCACTGTCCCAGAGGTGCTGGGTGATCCACATTTCAATTCTGACCTACCCCAGATCCTTCCTGGGTGATTTCAGCTCCAGTTTTTTGGGGGGCTTTTCCCCTCTTTCCCCATCATCCTGCTCCCCTAATTCTCTTACTTTGCTGCTCACACCCTTGGGTGGCTGCCGCAAGATTACATCTCCATTTAGTCACCCCGTGGTGAAGTGAGACGTACCTGACTCTTCTAACCTGCTCTCATAAATCACAGCGGGAGGCAGGGAGGAGGAAAAATCCTGGTAAGCAGCCAGGACAAAGCTCAGTTGACAGCTGCAGGGCAGGGGCTGGTGGCTGCCTCTCTGTAAAGCATCTGTCCCTGCTCTCCAGAGGATGAGGCCAAAGGCTGCCTCTATCCCGGTGTTAAGCACCAAAAGCTGCTTCTCCACCACTTTCTGAGAGACAACAGCATCTCAGGGTGATAAGAAGCCCAGGCCAGAGCACAGGGACGTTATCTGTGGGGATGATGGTGTCGCTGTGATGTGCACAGTAACGAATTGCCCTCTCTGCAGAAATGAGTAAGTTGTGCCTGCTGATGCAATGATCAATTTGCTCCATCATGCAAAGCTGTCCATTCATCACGGCCATCGACTGCAGCCACTCACACCTTTTCATTGGCCCCAACGGAGCAGGAGGTTCTGCAGGAGCTCCATGGGCCCCTGCTCCGGAACAGCCTCAAAAAGGGGCTTCCCTCTCCCCCAACCTCCTGGCCGAGGGCCCCCGTGGCACTGAGCACCCAGAAATCACAGCCTGATCTGCTCCAGGGGGGCAGCAGAAAGAAAAGAGGGGAAAAAAGCCCAAGTTCCCCTGCCCCCCCCCCCCACAAATGGCAAGAAGAGCTGGGTGGGTGCCCTGTGCCTGCATGCCATAGCCCATCCCACACGGACCAGCCCAGCCCACCTCCTGACCTTGAGGGATGCTCACCTGCAGCTGCACCCATTCATCTGTGCTCCTGCAGATCAGGCGGGAGGTTAAGGCACAGACAGATGAGTTCTGCTGCTGCAACAGCAAGGACAGCAAAGCTGTTTCCACTCTCCTGGCCCAGATTCCCTTTGCCTTTCTCATCCACTTCACTTTTCATCCTCCTCCACTCCCAGGGAGCCTCACACCACAGGGATCACCACTGACTTGCAAAATCACAAGTGCCCAAATCACTGCATAACCCCTTCAAAATATCACTGCAAATCCCCTGTAAGGCTGGGGCAGCAGTGAGACTGCAAGAGCACAGCTGGTGAATGCCATGGGCAGGGAGAAAAAGCCTTGCTCCCATCCTTGACAGAAGATGGGACTCATGAGGGCACAGAGTGGGGGAGCAGAGTGTTCTGCCTCTGAGAGAATTGAAAATAAAAATAACAAACAAATAAAGAAAAAGTAGAAATAAGAAATAAGAAATAAGTTGATTGTACTTTGGCAAAGAATTCAGAGAGCAAAGGGGCTCACTTGGGAGCAAAACGAAGATGAATCGACAGCGAGTTCAAGAGAATTCATTCTGCTGCTGAACACTTGCCTCTCCATCAGGACATCTCAAAGGCTTGTCAAGCGAAGGCAAGGCTTTTATTTGTTTCTGTGGTTGCCATAACAATAGAGCTACATGTCATGTCAGGCAGCAGCTGAGGCTCGTGCCTCTGATTCATAGCTGCTCAACAGAAATTATCAACTTTTCTGCAGAGCGGCTGGCACAGTGAACCATGACCACCAGGCGTCTGCCAGGGCCGTGCTCTGCCCCCAGGGTTGGCTCTCCTCTTGGTCCCCCACAGCTGAGTGTGCCCCAAGGGATGCTTTTATTATCCCCTGCAGAGATGCTTTTATTATCCCCTGCAGGGATACTTTTATCATCCCTTGCAGGGATGCTTTTATTATCCCTGCAGGGATGCTCACTGCTGGGCAGTAGCACCTGGGGGCTGTGGCTGTGGGTCCTTCCCATACATTGCCACAATTAGAGCAATTCCTGGACCCACAGGACAAGCTGTACCTTCCAAAGGGTCAGACAGAGATGGAAAGGTGTCCAGGGAAGGCTGAAGGTGTTCAGAAGGACTGAACACCTAACAGTAATTTGTTTAACAAAATTTTATAGACTACTGTGTTTAACACCAAGTTACGGGAGAAATACAGGTAAGAGAGAGGGATGGGAGTGGAAACAAAGAGGGGTCTTGAAAACAAGCAAGACAAGGTGTGACCGGGATGTGTTTCTTGTCCTGGCAGGGGATGTGCTGCAAGGACAGTCTGCCCAGCCTGGGAGCCAAGGCAGAGGCTGCCCAGCGTGGGGAGAGCCCTGCAGCACTGCTGGCCAACCTCATCTGGACAAAGACGTCACTGTCAGCGTAGCTGTCACAGTCTCAGGCGCGCGCCTGACGCGATCGTTGTGCGGAGGATCAGACTCTGGGGTCGAGGAAGCCATGCTCAATACGGTCACTGATAAATTATATATGCAAGCTTCATGAACTCTAAGCACTCTCATTCTTAATTTATGACGCACAGCCCTAAAACCTCCAGCACCAAGTTTTGCACACTGCTGTGTCCTGAAGCCCCTGGAGCATCCCCAGTGGGATGTTTGCATGAAGCCCGTTGGCTCCTGTCTGCAGAAAGCTTCTCTAATGACTTGGCTGCAGCAGGGGAAGGTTTGGGCCCCTCACCCCCATCCACCAAAGTACAGCTTGTTGCACTGCCCAGCAGTGAAACACACGGAGAACAGCATTGGAGTCAGCATTTCCCCAGGGAGCTGCTGAAAGGCCGAGCCACACCTGTCCCTCTGCATCTCAAGCATCTTCATAAAAACACAAGACCACATTTGAACCTTTAACCCTCTGAGTTGTAAAGACTTCATCACTTGTTTTCTCCAAACCAGGCTTTCTGCAATTTCCCTCCATTAAACTCTTCAAGACAAGTGATCCCGGAGCCAAAGGTGTCAGACTAATGAAAGGTGTGCAGGAATGCTGCACGCTCGTTATTGCACACACAGAAGAAACACAGCCCTGAGCCGCTGTCACAGTGTTACAGGACAGCAAACAGGGCACGCCGGGTGCTGAGGCACGGCTGGGCTGCAGCTGGTGTGACACAGCCCAGGGTCTGCCCTGTACCATGGAGATGTGACTCTATTAAAGCCCAAGCACTGCAGGTTCAGGAAGAATATCTTCACTGGAAAAGGGCTGTCAAGCATTGGAAGGGGCTGCCCAGGGAAGTGGTGGAGTTCCCATCCCTGGAAATATTCAAGAAATAACTGGACATGGCACTCAGTGCGCTGCTCTGGGTGACAAGGAGGGGATTGGTCACAGGTTGGATTCAATCCTTGACATCTTTTCCAACCCAAATGATTCCGTGATTCACCTGCAGGAGCTCCCAGCACAGAGAGACAGCAGTGCTTCCACAGTCCCACAGCCAGGAAACAGGACTCCTCCAGGAGAGGGATGGATGGCTGTGTTTGAACACCTACACCATGGACAGCACGTGCTCACCTCTGATGGTTGGTCTGACGTGCTGGATCACCACCTGAACATCTGAACCACCAAAACTGCCCCCCTGAGAAGCTGCTTATGTCAGTCCAGAAGGAAAAAGCAAAGAGGCCACAAGATAAGCAGCTCTGAAAGTACCTTTCTCATTGCATGAAAGCACCCAAGAACCTCAGAAGAGGGTTCCACCCCGCTCTGGGGTGCTGAGGATCCCCAGCCTGCAGCTCCACGTTTGAGAAGTGCTTCAGTCCAAACGCAGAAATAACAGATTGCTTTTCGCTTCTCACTGTGTCTGTGAAACCTTCCATAATTCAACATCAAATATTTATTACCGCGTTTATTAAAGTTTTAATAATTCAGCAACTCCTGTGTGTAAGATACAAGCGCCGTGAACTCACACCTCCCTTGTTCTACCTGAGCCACTCCAGTATTTATACCTGGAATTCTCAGTTCAGGTTCCATCTATGAGAGGAGCAGGCAACAGCCTTGTGCCAGAACCTCCCCTCCTCCTGCCTGGCATTCATCCATCCTGACAGAGACTTTTCCACAAGGAGCAGTGCCCAGAGACAATTACTGCACTGGAGCAGAAAACAAGCTTCTGAGCCTCTACCTTCACTGAGGTACTTTTAATGAAGATGTGAGGAGGAAAGAAAGAGATAATGTTCTCTTGGCACTTTGGCTTGGAAAATGTTAGCATAAACCAAGGCAACCCTTCCCTTTCTCAAATGAAAAGCAGAAGTTGTTGCAGACAAGAAAAACAACGCTCCTAAAAGAGCCAAACTGTGACAGATATGTACCACCGGCCTCTTTTCACAGGAAAAGGAACAAGCACTAATTAGCAACAAAAACACACACTTGGAAGTGAGGACATCTTGGATGCCAGTCCTGGCTCTGCCATAGCTTTTGTAGGCACTTGCTTCAACTACGGCCCTGCCAAGATGATGGGACAGAAGAAGGGAAATCCACCACCTCATCACTTTGGGAAAAGACAAGACAGAAGGGGCTGGGGGACACAAGGATCTTGCTGGTGCCCAGGAAGATGATTCATAACACAACCAAGAATTTTCAAGTCAGGAAATTGTGTCTGAAGTGAATGGGAGAAAGCAGCAAGAAGGAAGGGAGGGAACACAGAGTCTCCCTGGCACTCAACAGTCACATGCTCAGTCTTAATTTAATGGGAGAGAGGGGAATACACTCTAAATACCTTCAGAATTAAACCCTTATAGTTTACAGTTAAACCCTTGTAAACCAGACCAAGGAGCACACCCATCACCAAGGTGATCAGCGAAATGTCCAGGCATTCACTGAACTCCAAAAAGGAAAAAAAAACCCTCTAATTGTATAATTATTGGATGACCAACATGGCCTTTCACCCTTCATGAGCATCCCAGCAGATGTCAGTGGCCAGGTGGATGTGATACAGGCATGAGTTTCAGAAAGGTGACAGCACCTCCATCCCAGTAAATGCATCCATTTAAGCACTGCAATCTAACATTACATTTAAGCCACTTCCAAATTGCCTTGCCACAGATTCCTACCAATTCACCTGCCTGTGCTGGCAGACTTCAGAGTTACACACTCAGGCCTGGCCTAGACCCATCAGCCCGAAGAGCCTGGAGAGCAATCACATCAGATTTCTTATTGGAAGGAAATTAATCAAACCTATCATCATAGAAATTACTGCATCCTCAATAACAATTTAAAGAGCAGTGTAGGCACTCAAGCATGAAGAAAACGAGAAATCTGCTTCCTACCTGACATCTGCTGGATCTTCCGTCACCAGAACATCTGTCTTGCAGCTGGCAAGGGGATTGATGGAAAGCTCCACGGGGGGCACCACGAAGCTCTTACTGACTGGCAGCCACAGCCCTTGACCCAAGCTGTAGGTGGACCTGGAAAAGACAAAACATGTCACACAGGAACAGAGTGTCCACAGGGAATGGTGACCCTCCACTGGCCACTCAGACGTCAGGGCAGTGGTGGCACCATGAGGTAAGTCAGTGATTTGGCCTTGTCCTGAAAGTCAAATGGGAGAGGAATGACTTGAGATGTGACAGGCGAACATGGGGATGGGAAAACTCTTCTTTTTATTCCAGAAGGAGTATCTGTGCATGCTGTCCTCACATTTGCTGAGGTGACAAGAGGGGAACCCTTTCCTGCCTGCCGAATATGGACAAATCTGTCAGGTCTGTCACAGACAAATGACACTTGTCCCCTCGCAAGCACAAGAATGAGCTGGGAGTGACCAAGAGGTTGCATCCATTGGGATGTCCTCGTGGCTCTCCCTTCCCAAACATCCCAGCTGAACCCTCCTCTGATACTTCACCTGAGTATCTTCTCTGGCGCCTGCTCTCCTGTGACCAAGTCGTATCCCCGCTCCAGCGTCGTGTAGGGCCAGGGCCTGGAAGGAGAGAGGGGAAAGCAGCTGAGCACATCACTGGGCAGGGCAAGGGGCACAGTGATCACCCAAGGGGAGGAGAACTGGGCTCCTCAGCACCGTGGGAGTCGGGGCAGATCAACCCCAGCACCGTGTCCCCACTCACCCTTCGCTGTGTCCCCAGTCGCTGCGCACACACAGATGGCGATGGACGGGGTCCGGGGCGTACCCTTCGTGGCAGCTGCACTCTCCTAAAGAGAACAGGGAAGGAGGAGATGTCTCTGGCCCACAGGCATGTCAGTGACTACAGAGGCAGGCCCTCCTCCCTGGCTGCCCATCTCTGCTTTGTCACAGCCGCTCTGGCCCCTCCTGTGCCTCTGGAGCACTTTGGACCCCAGAAACCCCCAGGAGGTGTGGAGAAAGAGTTGTGGAAAGCTGTAAGAAACCTGTAGTTATTCTCAGGGAGGGGATTACATGATGCAGCACCCACAGTAGCTGGGGACGGGGTTTCATGATGCAAAGGTCTGTCCTGAACCAGTGTTCCTGTGCAGTCCTGCAGCCAGGGGCTCACTCCTCAGCAGGGATCTTGACCTCGCTTGAGCAGAGCAGTGTCCACCCTGTGCAATCCCCGAGGTGGACACCACAAACCCATCCCACACCCCCTTCCCACCTCTGCTCTGCCATCTGGTGCCAGGACAAGAGAGCAGAGTCTCCTGCAGCCCAAACTCCCACTGAAAGATGCAGAACCCCCCAACTTGCATCCTCCACACACAGTTCCCATGCTGCACCCCCATCCCACAGTGAAGGGGCTCTCCGCCCTGCTCCCCTCCACTCTCTGGGTGCTGCCTCACCCTACTCCTCTATTTTGACAGCAGGAGAAGACATTTCCCGCACCAGAAACCCAACCACACTTGGCCCAAATTGATTCAGTGTTTGGTAGAAATACATAACCCGGAGCAAGAAACAGAAAAATCAAAAGATTAATTGGATTTGCACGTGGAGTTTCTGCTACGGGCTGCTGCCAATGTTTCCCGCCCTCCCCTCCTCTCCTCTCCTCTCCCCATCGTGCCTGACGGTGCAGCAAAGCTGAGCTGTAAACACTGGTGAGGTGGGGACCTGGGGAGGATGCTGGGGAGGTGGGTACCCCCCTCACAGTGGCAGTGCAGACTGGCAGCTACCTGCGAGCTCCTCGGGATCCTAAGCAAGTTCTTAAAATGCCTCACAAGGATTACAGTAAAGAGCTTTATTGTCAGGAGGGAGCGAGATGGGGATTCAACTGCTGAGATTTTTGAGGAAGAGACGCCTGGGAAGGGAGAGGCAGCAAAAAAAAGGAAAGAGTGGGGGGAAAAAAGAGACGGCTAATGATGTGCTAAAATGCAACAGCACCTTCATGAAATATTCACTGCCTCAAACGCGTCTAATATTAAAGATTAAATGTCCTGGGATTTGTCCTAGCGACTTCGAAGCACTGATTTATGATCTGTCAAAAGCTGCTAACCTCATGATTCATAACAGGAGCGGCAGGAACATTGCTGCTCCAAAGGGAAAGAGTTGGGAGAGAGATGGCGGCGCTCGGTCCTGCTCAGGCTCTGCCGTGCCTGGGGGCTGGGGCGGTCTCAGTACAAGAAAACACAGGTCCTAATGGTTCCATCAGTGATTTTAAAAAAAGAAAAGTTATTTTTTCCTTGGGTGCTTAGTACGCAAGTTTCCCCAGCCATGCTGTGGATCATTAATTCCTGGCACTTATTACATAACAAATATATGCTCTGCAAATGAGAGACATCTCGAAGTGCTTGCGAAGCAGAGCTGGGAGTCTTGGGGCATCGGCTCACGCTCAGCTCCTGCCACAGAAATTAGAGCGAGTAAGGAAAAAACACCTACAGAGGTCGGCATCCCATGGCCCCAGTGCCTCCCCCTTTATCGATGGCCGGGGGTGCTGGGTGGTGAATCCCCTTCCCATGGTGCAGGAGGGTTTATTTTGTCTGCTGGCTTGTTTACTGCTCTGCCAGTTTGGCGTCAGAAGGAGGAACTCTATCAACCTGCAGAAATATTGATTTTATCGACTCCAATCCTGGAGTTTCAGCGGCTACAGCGAGTGCTTGAGGCTTTATTGGGAGGTTTATTGGGAGGTTTATTTCACTAAGTGAAAGGGCAAGTGGTGGCACCAGCTGGGGAGGAGAGAGTGGGGATCAGCTTTCCACAGGTTTCCCAGGGTGATCTACACCCCTTCAGCAGAGTTCTGGAAATTGGATAGGAAGGCTCCCAGCATGGGATCAGCTGAGAGCTGCAGTCTGCTGGAGGAGTGAGGACTCCATCGCCTCGGGACAGATGGTTCAGGATCTATTCCTCTGTCAAGAACCATGAACAGACAACTAGTGGAGCTTCCAAAAAATCTCAGCAGAACCTGCTGTGCTCTTAAAGGTTCTCAAGAGCTTTTGCCCTCTCTCCAGCAGCATCCACCTTCCTTCTTTGGCCCCCCGAACTACTCTGTTATTTTCAGTCTGTCCCCATTCTTCCCAGAGACAATGCTGAGCCAGAGAGGATGCTGAGCCTGGCTAACCCCCGTGGAATGAGAAACACCTGATAAAGTGCCTGGAGCGGGGGGAACAGGGGTTGCCACACCCCTAAGCCCTCTTTAGGGTGTGTTTTTCAACATGCTGCTAAAATAAATCAAACCATCAAAAGGCCAAGCTGAAGTGTCTTTGTTCAAAGCAACTGAGATGGACACAGTTATCCACTCAACCCTGCTGCAGCTAAGTTAGGATTCAAGCTGAACTTGAAGCCAAAGTAAACCAAAGTAACCAAGTTTGACAAATAACTGCACCTGGAGCTGGATGCAATTTCCACAGGTCCTGCACACGCCTCTGTGCAGCGTTCAGCTGCTGCGGGAGCACAAATGAATCAGCATCTACCAACCCCCAAGGACAAGAATCCTGCTCCCACTGCCACCACCCCACACCCCGCCCATGGCACCGGCACGCACGGTCCTTCCTCTGCCTTTGGATTCAGAAACCACAAACCAGGTTGGATAATCCACAGCAATTTTGCAGCTGTTACAGCCAAAGGAAGGATCACTGCTCACTCAGTGTAAATGAAGGCAGGTGCTCAGCTCTGGAGGTCCAACACTGTATTTCCAGTGTGTTATTAAACAGGTGGAGGCTTCAGCTCTCTTTTTTATAGAAAAGCTGGAAGTTGCTGAACTATTCCTTCATTACGCTCTCCACGCTGTGCTGCTGCTTCTGCTGGAACGGGGAATGGGGTCTCACACTGCAGCCACGCTCTCCCTGCCCGTCCCCACAGTGCCTGGGAGCAGCAGAGCAGGGCTGCAGGACGAGCCATCAGCATGCCAGGATAAGCCTGTTAGCCTCATTATGGAGAGAGCCGATCTGTGCTGATAATGCTGCAAGAATCCCCCTAATCCACCCGCCCAGTGCACAGCAGGAAGTGGAGGCTCCCAGAGTCCCTGTGCTCCCAGGGAAGCTGCTCTGTGCTGTCACTGGCACTTACATTTAAGGAGCTGGAGGAGCTTTGGCAGTGGTGGAGCGAAGCTGTGGCTTGTCAGCCTTCTCTTGGCACTGCTGATGTCCGTGATTCCCTCCTCCATGGCAGCACCTCCAACGCTGGCACTCACCCTTGTCCTGGAGGAATGCCCAGCTGTGCCAGGGCTGCACCCCAGCTGCACAGGTACATCCTGGGGACAAGTCCAGACCCCAGCTGGGGTGGCAGCCTGGTCCCAAAGGCTGTGGGGCTATAAACACACAGCTGGGGTGGCAGCCTGGTCCCAAAGGCTGTGGGGCTATAAACACACAGCTGGGGTGGCAGCCTGGTCCCAAAGGCTGTGGGGCTATAAACACACAGCTGGGGTGGCAGCCTGGTCCCAAAGGCTGTGGGGCTATCAACACACACCTTTCCACCTGTGTGAGCACTGCACCTGTTTCAGGGCTGCCTCTCCCACCCAAAGGGATACAGAGTTCAACCACAGTTTTTGTATCCGCTCCTCTCTGGACATGCACACCCCCTGCAGGGAACACACCAGTCCCAGCAGAGCCACCGAGCCACAAAGCTGCAGCACCACGTTCCCAGCCTCCCAGTGAAGCTCTCTGAAAAGCTGCTCTTCTACCCCTGGTTCCTGCTGTTCCCCCTCTTCAGGGATGGCACTTTCCAAACCTGAGCCTCTGCTTCATCCTGATGAGAAACGCAACTTTTCTAGAAGCAGTTTAGCACTCAAGGAACAGGACAAAGAAAGTGGCTCTGCCCTGCCAACCTGGCACGGAGCATGGAGGGAAACCTGGAGTCAATTTGACAGTTATCCCTCCTCTCCCCCTGCTGCAAGTCACCCTCCTCACCCTCATCCATCACAGCACTTAAGTGCAAGCTTAACCTCCAAGGACTGTGCCTGAGTTTAAGCTCTGCACAGATTTAGTTCTCATTATCATCTGCTCAGCTCCTACACCGCACCTCCAAGGAACACAGCAGCTGATGCAAGGAAGCAGAGAGAGGTCCCAAGGGTGGCCTGTGTGCCATGGCTGTCACCTTCTGGGCTGGGCACTGACCCAGAGCTGGCCATGGTGGAGTGAGAAGCCCCTGCAGCACTGGTTGGATGGGTTCAGGGGGATGAGTTCAGGAGCGGCTCCGTACAGCAAAACCCATCCCTCTTCCCTCCTCCCCGTGCTCTGTAGACAAGCACAGAAATGCCATTACAAGAACATTAGCAGCTGCAGGATTAAACACTCTAATGGCAGAAAATGAGAGTGCAAAGACAGCACAGATAACCTTAACTCGGCCCCTCGCAGGCACGAGTTTTGATTGCTGTTTATGTAGAACACTTCAGCCTGGAGCTAAATTAGCTTGGGAGTTAACTGCCTCCTGCCCTGCTTGGTGCACGAGGCAAGCTGTGCCGCCACAGGAAAAGGAATGGGATATTACATGGGTTTTGACCAAGTTATTAAACTCCACACCTTAGAGAGACAGAACCTCATCCTATAAAAGTCTAAATCAATAAAGGCACCGGGATCCTCCAACAGCGAAAACAGCAGAAGTGCACAAGAACAAACAAATATCACTTGATGTGCACAGAACCTGCACGGTATTAAACTGAACTGTAGGAAGGAATGGCTGTTCCCATAAACACAAATACACCCTCGCCGAGGTTGGTCATCTCCTGATTTACATGCTTGGCTCTGCAACCTCCAAATCCCCTTAATATGTTGCCTTTAAAAAAATAGCTCTGTGTAAAAATGACTTTCATCTGCCTCGTGCCCACAACACACTCCTGTCCTACTCAGACAGCAGCACCATCTGGGGCTCTGGTGACAAACTGGCCCATTCGGATGATGATGGAAACCTTTTTTTTTTTTTAATCTCCTCCTGCCAATTTCCAGAAATGAACTTTTGCTACTACATTTCATCTGGTTCTTTCAAGCTCATGCTTACTGCTTTTGGGGGGGGACTACCAATTGTGGATACACTGAGAATTTTGATGAAGAAACGCCTGAATTATAGATAGGCAAAAAAAATTTTCAACACATTTGCACCTGCTAATCAAGGTAGCTATCCATCTCATTTATGCCACTGCTCCAACAAGCCTGACAGCACAAAATCAGAGGCTGTTTCTTCCAGCATTTGGCCCTGAGGGACTGATTCTCCAGCAGGTCTCTTCAGCAATGCCCACAGAATGTGCAAGTGAATCAGCTTTGTGCATACAAAGCAGGTAACTGTGCCCACAAATCAGGATTTGCATATGCTGCTGGATGGAATGCTCTAATCGAGGCTGGTAAGGGAGGCCAGCAAGGCAGCGAGCACTCCTGGATTTTACCCAGGGGTATCCCAGCGCGTGGCACGAGCGGCGGCACCGGCAGCGCTCCCACATCTCTTCAAAATATGAAGAGCGAGGAGAGCTGACAGCCAGTCCCACAAGACAACAAACCTTCCCTGTTCTCATCTCACGCAGCACAGGCAGGAGGATGGGACATTTTGGCTGAACATCTCCGGCCAAGGAGCACATCCTGCCCTGGAGAGATGCCTGTCCCCTCCAACGTGGCAGCTGGGCATGGTCACAGTGTCACCTCTGCAGGGAGGAGCCCCTCAGCAGCATCCATTTGTCTCCGGATTTGCAGTCAGCCCAACCAGCTTGGCCATTTCCAAGGCAGGAGGGATGAGGGAGATGACATTTTGCTTGTGTGCAGATGTCAGTGCTCCCTCTGAAATGCTCTGATGAGCTGGGGCTTTGCAACACAGGTTTCAAATGTGTCGGGGGGCAGCAATCATTTAATTAAAGAGTGAGTCACACGACAGAGACATGAGGGAAGGCAAATTAAGGTCAGGCAATAAAGTGGATTTTGGCATTTCCTAGTGTTCCAGAGCCTCTGTTTTCACTGGGAATTATTCCTCACGCTGAAGGAGTACTCAGTGTCCGGAGTCACAAGCCAATATATTGTACAATATATGGGACAAATCCCATCCAAAACTCCAACCCAATGAGGTGTTCTGTGCTAGGAAAGGTAAGAGCTTGAGTCTCACCAGAGGGAGCACATGTGGCCTGGGGCTCTGTGTCCAAAGGTGTGCCAGGAGCCCCTGGCACTGCCACCAAGCACAGGTCTTGCCCACAGAGGTCTGTCTACACCTTGGAGCAAGGAGGCTTGGGGCAAGGCTGGATCCACAGTGCCATGGAGAGTGGCTCCAAGGGTAAGGCTGAAGTTAGATTAGCCATAAATGTGCTGGAGGACCTCGATGCTGGCTCTGCTGCTCTTCACAGGGGCAACTTTGAAGGCTTTCAGCCTCCAGAGAGGACAAACTTCAGTCCATCATTCTCATGGATACTCTGCCCAGCCCGAGAAGGCAGAGGACAGGGGAATCCCTGGCACCCATCACTTGAGATGCTCACAGAGAGGATAAAATCCCTGACCTGAAAAGGTTGAAATCCAGACAGGATTTATGTGCCGCAGTAAAACCACAGGCCTTCCTCTCTCATGGTGATAAAAATAAATCACCCTTAAAAATAGAATGACATTAATAAAAATAAATCTCAAAGTACATGCAGTGTATCATGGGGTTACAGTCTGTCTCAGCCTGGTGGGGAAACTTCTCACCAGTTAAAGGCTGGTCAGTGGTGATGAACAGATGTGGTACCTGGGGTTATGTCCTGGGGTAGAGGGTCAAGCAGGTACTTCCAAAGGCTTAGTTTCAGTTCTTGTGAAGTTTAGACCTCTTAAGGAGTCTTAGATATAGGCTGTGAAGATCAGCAGCCCCATCAGCCAGTCCTGCTCGATCCAGGCAGATACAACTGGCATAGACAGGACAAAAATTCTGTTTTATCCACGTGCACACTCCCAGGCTGGAGAGAGGGGGAAGAAGCACATGGACAGATTTCAGGTGAGGGACCTGAAGGCTGAGATCCAGGCTGCTCTGCCCTCACCATGGGCCAGCAGGGACCACGGGCACCAGGGCTGGGAGCAGCAGAGCAGCTGCCAAGGTTCAGCTCCAGCCCAGTGCCAGGACAGAGCAACTCCTGGGACGACGAGCATCGCTCCCTTCCCTGCAAACAAGATCTGACACATCCTGCTCAAGCGTGGGGCATCCAGCAAGAGCGAGAAGCTGCTCTGGGAGCTGGGGACGCAGCGGGAGCGGCAGCTGGGCCAGCACGGGAGAGCAGCCACTCCTCGCAGCAGAGACCACGCCAGGATCCAAGCAGCCCTGCTCGCTGCCAAGGGTGGGGCTGGCCAGGGGAGCCACAGGGCTCTTCCAACAGGGAAGTTGTGCTCTGGCTCCAGGCAGTCTCCCCGTGGTTTCTGCTAGAGGCAGAGTTGTTTCTCTCCTCGTCTGAACCAGGGGAGAGCTGAATGCATCTTCCCTCTCCCACTGAGGTGGCTGTGTTTTGCCAGTGCCTGAAACAAAAATCCTTCTGCTCTGCGACATCTGGATGAGAAGAGCCTCCTCCTGCACCATATCCATCTGTCAGCACGGCTGTTGTCACATCCCAGCCCTCCTTGAGACTTTAGATGATGCCCAGGGCTGTCTACACAGGGAATTCATCCAGCGTGATCGTTCTGCTGCAGCCATGCCTGCCAGTGCCTCTGTGCAGACAAGCCTTGAGGAACAGGAGTACTAAGAAGAGATGATTGTCTTGACCAGGAAAACGAGTTTGTAAGACCAAGTTCAGTATTTGCATCTCAGCTGAGCGGGGAGGGATGAGAACAGGGTCACCCCCACCACCCCATGAGGCGTTCATGAGTCTGAGGGATTTCTTATTCTAATCCGTGTATTAACGACAGTCAGGGGTTTTGGGAGGCTTAGGGAAAGCCTTCTCCACGGCGAGCCATCCTTTAAACCCTCTGGCAGAACCAGACACCAACATCTCTACCTGCAGCCAGGAATCTCACACACACAGGAGGTGAAGAAGCTCATTGCTGAGGGGGAAGCAGCTCACATGGAGAGCCAGGACTAAGCTGGGATGGCACCTCTGTGCAAGGAGACGGGGGTTTGGGTGCTCTTCACATGCTCAGCAAGCCAGGACCACCAGGGACACTTGTCTCCACACCACCAAGAAGGCACTGAGGCTGGTGAGCCACTGGTGAGTCACAGCACACCCCAGCTCAAAAACCCAGCACAGTCCCCAAGCCACTTTCCCACGGCAGGTCCTGTCACCCTGTTTGCTGTGTTCTGTGTTCTTGCCTCACTGTAGACTCCAGGACTCCCATGTGTCATCCAATAAAGACAGAAGGGAAGGTGACACTTTGCCCAGCCCCATACCTGAGTCCCAGCAGGGCTGGCTGCTTCTCCACAAGGGCAGTTGCTGCACACGAGCAGAACACGTTCAGCAGAACGCTCATTTAGAGATGAGGAAGGATGGCAGAGTTCACAACTCCACCAGGAAGGGTTGGAGGACAGATCCAACCTAGATAACCACCAGGCAGGAGCACTGATGGGAATCGTGGTGCTCTGCAGTGGAATGGCCAGGAAAGAAAAAGGGTGGAGATGGGGTAAACTCATGAGTAGGTTTTCCAGACTGGACAGCAGAACAACTCAGCTTAGAAGCAGATAAACTCCACGTGCCTGCTCCTGCCACACCAACGAGCTGGTAGATCTGCCATTTCAAATCCCCATCTTGTGCCCATCTTCTTTACAGCTGCTGATGGCAGTCACCACTGTGTGACCCTGCTAGTACCTCTCAGTCTCCCATGCCTACCACTATGCTAGAGCAGAGGTGAGCCAAGAGAGCATCAAAATATCCAACGACAAACATTCTTCATCACACCTCTGAGCTTCCCAAGGTCTCCACTCTCCCCCGGCCTCCCTTACCTGTGTCTTGATCACACAGCTGCTCACAGGCGTCAGTGGTCCTCTGCCCACAGAGGTCTCTCACCCAGGGGGACGTGGCATTGATCTGATAGTACAGGGACAGCTTGGCTGGGTTAAGCCAGTCAGAGATGTCCAAGTAGCTCCCCTCGCTCACAACGAAGCTGCTGCCTGGGGGGAGTGGGAAAAAAGCGTGTTAGGCGAGCGTGGAAATCTAAAAGAAAAACCCCAAACGTGCATTTTGGCCCAGCATCAGAACATTGCCCTCTTCAGGAGCTGCTGTGATGACAGTGTCTGCAAAATAAAAATGAGTTCACTGACAGCTGGACCCAAAGAACTTCATTTGACCATTCCTCTCCAGAGGAATGTGCTCCAGCAAATGGTCCACCACAGAAATGTCCTCTGCCCAGACACCTCCCTACCCTTACACTATTGGGATTCGATTCTCAGGTCTCTGCAGAAACGTGGACCACTGTAATTATTCTGATCTGTAATCAGAGCATCACTGCCCCAGCTCATAGAGGTGTTGTCCAAGAGGCACCTGGAGCTCAGGGCATGGACGGGCAGTGGCAGCAGGGGCTGTTCCCACTTCACCTCTTTAGCTGAAGGTGAGTGAATTGGCCCAACACACTTCTTGTATGAGTTGTCTTGTACCAGACGCTCCCCCACCCTCTCCCCCCTGTGAGTCAGAAGTGAATTTCTGCCAAAAATATTTTCTTACAAAATCTTACGCTTCTTTATTTTGCGAAATGTATTTTTCCCCACTGGCATCTGGGAATATGCATCATCTAATTAGCCAAATAGATTTTCAGTTCAGCCCAATCATTTCCTTATCTAACATCTGAGGCCCAGCATCGCTTGGGGGATTTTGCAGGCACAGAGGTCCTCATTAACTCTGATCTTCAATTACATTGATTATAAGACTGCCTCCATAACAGTGCCGCACAGATCAGAGGGGAGCCAAAAAACCTCTGCCATTACAAGTGGTGTTTTGCAAAACTTACCAGGGTAGAAGCCTCAAAAAGAGGGGAGAGGAAACCTGCAAGGAGGAGTGGGCAAGGGGAACTGCCAGGTAGCCCAGGAACCCACAGCCACCTTTCCACTAAGTCTGAGGACTTGCAACGTGGGCAATATTTGCAACCACTGTCTGAAGATTGAAATCCTTCTCAGAGATTACCCAGGGATAGCAAGTCTATAGATCCAGGGCCTATCGTCATGAAACTTTGAGGCTTATGACCCTTAGTAAAGGACTAGGACATCATATTTTTATGCACCAACTACTTTGATGAAAGCCAAGAGATTAAAAAAGCGGAAAAATAAAGCTGCAGCAGCAGCCACCCTACATGAACCTGCTTGAATACAAACTCTGGATCTCCTTTTGAAGAGGATCCCTGATGCTTAGCAAGAGGGAGCCCTTCTCACCCTCATCCTGCACCACATTATCCATGCAAAGGATAAAACAAGCAGAGCCTCAAGTCAAGCATCCCGGTGAGTGACCTCATTTTCAGGCATCCCAAGATCTCAGCACATCCAAATCCAAGCCCTAATTTCCCATAAACACAAGTCTTTGACACGCAGAGTGTTTATATACCATAAACATATTCACAGGCGCATCTCTACACTCGAAGCCAAAGGAGGCTGCCAAGCTACTGACTGCTCAAGCAAATGAGAATTAGACATCAGGATCCAGCAGCTCTAGAGACACAGCAAGGCAGGAGCTGCCCCGCCAAGGCTGCAGGATACATCTCAATCAGACACAAGGCAGCAGTAAATCACTGGGTAAACCCCCCACCACCACTGGAAAGCAGAGAAACACCGAGCACAAAGAAGTTTCTTAGAGCCACGTGGTTTTATCTCTAATTATTCTTCTCAATGAATTTTTAAAGATAGCCTTACACACCAATAACAACAACTGCTGGTTTCTTTTACCAAACAGAAATGCATCATGAGCCCTTTGGGAGTGTTTACTATTTACGTGTAGGTGTCTCTG
Source organism: Eulacestoma nigropectus (assembly GCA_013397775.1). NCBI lineage: Eukaryota > Metazoa > Chordata > Aves > Passeriformes > Eulacestoma > Eulacestoma nigropectus. The sequence goes on along the minus strand of VZTE01001632.1, from coordinate 358,908 downwards.
TAGTAACCTGTCAATTTTGTTTTCCTCCTGATTTCCGCAGCTCCCTAATAAAGAGCAAGGCTTGGGAAGCACGTAAAGTTGTTTTGAGGCTCAGCTACAGACAACTCCCTCTGCACCCAAGGACTGAAGAGTGAAACCAGCAGCTCTTGATTAAATCCCTACTTAATGAACCCCACTTCTGGTTAAAATACAGCCTGGAAGTAACAGAAGCAAACCCGACACAAAACAGACGCATCATTAGTATTCAGAAAGATGAAGGTGGCTGGAGCTGGCAGAGCATCTTGGCCCAGGAGCTGCTGCACAGTGGGGAAGAGCCTGTGGTTAGATGGGTGATGGAGGGGTGACCTCTGGAACTCCCCAGCATGGAATCATTTAGGTGGAAAAGACCTCTCAGATCATCGAATCCTACCGTTCCCCCAGCACTGCCAAGGCAACCAGATCACGTGCCCAAGTGCCACATCCGCAAGTGCCTTTTAAATCCCTCCAGGGGTGGAGACTCCATCACTGCCCTGGGCCTCTGTGCCAGGGCTGGACAACCCTTTCTGCAAAGAAACTTTTGTTTATATCCAACCTAAACCTCCCCTGGTGGAACTTGAGGCCATTTCCTCCTCTCCTATTCCTTGTTACTTGGGAGAAGAGGCCAAACCCCACCTCATTCCATCCTCCTGTCAGGGAGCTGTAGAGAGTGAGAAGGCTCCCCTCAAGCCTCCTTTTCTCCAGCTCCCTCAGCTGCTCCTCATCAGGCTTGTGCTCCAGCCCCTTTCCCAGCTCTGGGTATTTTGAAGATTAATTACTTATTTTGATTTTAGTAAGTCTGATTGAGAAATCATCCTCGTTATCAGGTTTTTCAGGGGTTTTGTGTGTGTTTGTTTGCTTGTTTAAAAAGCACAAGTGAAAACATTTGAATCCAAAACTCTTGAATTCAGGCTCAGTGTAAAATAGAGATTTTTCTACCTCAGTCTTAAAAAACCACAAACCTGGGGAAATTAAAGGTTGTCGTTTCCTTCCTTCCTCCTTTCTTCCTTCCTCCCTCCCTCTCTTCCTTCCTTCTTTCCTTCCCTTTCTTTTCCTCCCTTTCCTTCCTCCCTTCCTCAGAGGAGAGAGGGGACAACTTCCAGCAAGGAAACTTCTCCCATCTCTGAAGCTGAGTGTGTGGCATGATTTTGAGAGATGTTCACAGATACCCTTATCAACTTTGCTCCCACTGAAAACACAAACAAACAAACACCCCAATCTCGATCCCTTTATAGCTTGCCTGGGAAATAAATAACAGGAAAAGGCATTCTACAAATATTTTGAAAGCTAAAATTCTGACGATTTCAAAGCCTTTTCAGAAAATTTTTTCTCTTCACTTTCAAAGAATCCACACGTAGAAAACAGTTTTCAAAAGTCACCATCGTGTACATATCAAAACCACCTTGAAAAGCTCAGAAAGGGCAGGTTGAGGAACAAATCCTTTCAGAAACTACCGAGAACAAACATTTTCTAAGCAAGAGCTGTTTCAAACACCTTCAGCTTGCTGGGAACAACAGCTGGGTTTGTTTTCCCCAGTGTGCAGTCTCTGGATGGAGGGATGGGGAGTGATGGGGGACTTGAGGGGGGTAGAACCAACTACAAACCCTCCTCCTAAAACCTTCCTCAAGGCCCTCAGGCCCTACTAATTCACCCCCATGCCCAGTTTGAGGCGCATCTTCAGCTGCTGCCTGCAGTTCCCAGAGCAGGTCCCAGCACAGACGCTCTGAAGACGCGTGGAGGGACTGTCCACCCTCCTGTCCTCCGCTGCCAACCTCCCAGGTGTCCCCCTAGACACAAATTTTGAGCTTCCCACTCAAAAGTTTGCTGAAATTCCCCTTGAATGGAGCCATTTCGGTCTCAAGGTAAAGCAAGCATCAACCGAACAAGAGAATACAGCAACCAAACGACAACTCCCCAGCCAGCATCACCTCCCAGGAACCCCATAGCAGGACATGTCCCTCAAATGCTACTGGCTTTACGAGCCAGCCAAAGCCATGGAGCAGCATGGAGAACACCAGGACACAGCTACAACCCCCTCCCAGCTCCAGGAGGTCCGGCAGCCCCTCAGAGGATTGATTTGTTTGGGTTTCTCTGTGCGTGTGTTTTGCACTCCCCCCGTTCCTTCTCCCACGCTGATCAAAGCTGGGTGAGTTAAGGCAGCGTCAGAAGTTCATGTCTCTCATGCTGGGGTCTCCTTCAAAGTTCAGTGGAATTGCTTAAGCCCTGACAAAAGAGGCTGGAAGTTTTGACATTTCAAAAATCATTTTCAAGAACACAACAGGATAAAACAGCTCAGAAGAGATATCTAACAAGGGAAAAGAACAAAGCACCCAAAAGGCAGCCAAAAGGGTTTGGCTTTTCCTTTCTCTTTCTTTTCAAGGGAAAAGATCAAAACATAATTTTTTTTGAAGAACATCAATTTCTTCCTCCCTCTGCTCTTTTTGTCATCTTTGGTCCATTCACTGTTTCTTGGCCAACAAAACTCCTTTTCATCTAAAATTAGTATTTTGTGTTGGGAAGCAATGGGAGGTCATACTACAGGTTGCTATTAATGTATCCAGCCCTATACTATCACACAGTCCTAATCCTGTTACAGATATTCTTTATAAACACTAGAGGAAAGATGATCCCTCTTGCTTCATTCTATAGGTACAAAGAGTAACCCTATTTGATTTCTTTAGAGACCCTTCTTTTCCCCTTGTTAAACTTGAAAGAACATTGCCCAAAGAGACAACTCCTCCCCTATCAGCTCTTCCCCTTGATCAGCTCTCCCTCTCCTGCCCTGGTCCCAGGGTATGAAAACTTCTGCTTCTTAAATTTCTCCCAGAAAATGCCGAAGAACCGGACAGACTTTGGGTGCCCAGGACACACAGGTACTGACCTAAGCAAGGAAATGGGGCTTGGGGCAGGACTGCACCCACAGACTAACAGAGTGCTCAGCTTTACCATCCCTCTCCTGCTCAGCACAAAACCAGGTGATTTGGGAATAATTTAAATAGTTTTGAGTCAAACTCTTAAGTTCTATAGTCTAGTTGTCTAGTTTGAATCCAGAGATAGCATCACACCAGGTTAAAATCTGAGCCAACCCTCTTTTTTTTTTTTTTCAATTACTTCTCTCTTTGAACAAGGTGAAATGCTTAAACAGAAAGTTATGATAGAAAGATTTGAAAACAGTGCAGGCCTATAGACACACCTTTCATTCAGTCCTCCATCAGCTGCAGCACACACAATTTACATCTCCCAGGGCTTGACTCCAGAGTGTATTTTCAGCACATGAACTGCACCCATCAGCTGTCACATCCCCAACTCAACGATGATCAAACCTGCAGACCCCCATCCCCTCAAAACACCACCAATCCTGCCAGAGCTTCTCCACCTGGGCAAAGCAGAAGTCAATTAACAATACAAGGCTGTGTGTAATTACAGCTCCGACTGGAACCACCTTTCCTGTGGGAGGAGCAGGGTTACAATTTAAGTGCTAAACTGCACTTTCTTGATCATTCTGACATACTCCTTCTTCGGGTTTTCTTGTCAGTCAGTCTTGATTTCTCCAGGGCTGAGCTTCTGACAAACAACACGTGTATTTAACTTTATAAGGCAGGTGATGGCTCAGCCAACTTTTCCTAAGCTTAAGCAAGAAGGAATCTGCCCACCCTGCCTTGTGGTCAAGCTCACGCTGCAAGGAGATCTCCCATGGCAGCATCAGACAACGTAATCATGGAGCTGTTGGTAAGAGCACATCTCTGTCCTCAGAAGGCATCTGGGCCAGCAGTGGCTGAGACAGAAATAAGACTCCTGAAAAAAACAGCTTCTCCTTAATGCTCCGTATCTCCCAACTCCCACGCTGCAGCCCAGGGCTCTTTAGCAGTGATGCTCTCCAGATATCAGAAGAGGGTTCAAGGAAATCCAGCCTCAATCTAATCACATGACAAAGCATAGAGGAGCTAGGATAAGGCTGTTGTATGAATGCAGAAGTCAGTGTTTGCATCTCTCCATCCATGGCAGGGAGAGCAGGTTGGCTGGTCAAAGACATGCCATCCCTGCCAGATCAAAGGGCAAGTGGTGCTGGTAAAGCTCAGCAGGTGCCAGGAGATGCCCCCTCCCCACGGGGGTGGGCACTTCCTTCCTCTCTCAGGCTGCAACAGCTCCCAGCTCTGAGGCAGCTACTGCTGACACCCTCCAACGCCAGCACCAATCCCGCTGGCTTTGCTCCAGCGAGTCCTGCAAAGGAGAAGGAACAAGCACTTGGCTTCTCGTGCAAGTGGAGCTGCCCTGGGAGCTGGGAATGCCTCTGGCAGGCACAGGGCTGGGGAGCCGGGCAGCCGCTGAGCAGGTTCACAAGCCTGTCAAAGCCACGATAAAAACATGATGTACTTCAGCCTCCAGAATCTTATTAGTTCTTCATGCAAAGAGTGTTCACGCCGTAAAACCGTCTTGGAATCCCTTTGATCCACGCTGATACAGTTCATAAATTGATGTTAATATTTAGAGTTCATGTCTGGTTACACTGCAGCCATTTGCTCACATTTTCTTGCCAGGCAGGCAGACACGGGAGCAGGAGTGAGCTGTAACACAGCCACGGAGGTGACCCTGCTGATTACGAGCTGGTGAAATAAAATGCAATTTGTAAAGCTGCCCCCAAACACGGCCACCTTACACAAAACACGCGGAGTCTGGGGCAGCCAGACGTGACATCGAGTCTGCAACAGGAAAGTGTTGCTTCTGTCAAAGCCCTGACCCACGTCTCCATACAGCAGAAACCCTGGGAGGAGAAAACAGCACAAGAAAAAACTTATTTTAAACCAATTTCTTCTGCTGATTTCAGAGGGGACTTGTGGATCTGGGAACAGCTGGAGAACATGGGAGACCCCAATGCCAGAATCTTTCTGAAAGCCTGAAAAGATCACAGAACCACAGAATGCTTTGGGTTGGAAGGGACCTTAAAGATCATCTAGTTCCACTCCTCTCCTGTGGGCAGGGACACTCTCCACTAGACCAGATCGCTCAGAGCTCCACCCAGTCTGACCTGAGATAGCTTTGAGATCAGATCTCTTTCTCCATCCTTCTGCTAGAAACCTGGGGAGCTCCACCTGTAAATCAGAGGGTGTCTCCAGCTTCTCCTTGCTCCCAAACGGGATGGGGACACAGCCAGTCGCCCACCTCCTGTGGCTCATCTCTGTGCGGCCACATGTGCAGCACATCCCGAGTGCCCTGAGGGCACAAGGTAATGTCTGGTCACCTCCCAGAGCTGCAGAAGATTGAGCAGGAAATGTCAAAAGCAAACAATTAAAGCAACACATTTAATTAAAGCCAAAATGAGACGTTGTTGCGAATCCCAACAATTGCAGTCTGCAGAGCAATCTTCAGGGAAAATTAACACGGGCTGCTAATAGCAGCATCCAATTCACCGTGGTCTTGGAGGGAACTGTGGTGGGGGAAGGTGCACGAAACAATCTGCAGATGAAACAATTACTGATCAGCTGCATGGCAAGGACAGCACAGCATCGTTCAGGCAGGCAGGCGCAGATGCATGGAGATTAAAAGAATAAACAAAAAAGAAGCTCTCTCCACCTCTGCCGTCTTGTCAGATGCTCCAACCCAAAACACGGTCTCAAGTGGAAATTCCACCTCTGCTGGTCTCCTGGATTTGCAAGGGGGAGCCTGGGTTTGCTCTCAGGGCAGTGTTCATGCTGGGAGAGTTCACCCACACTTGCAGCAGGGTCAACACACGGGCAGCTCATGGGGACACCGTCCATGCCAAGCTCTGATTCCACAGCAGGAACCCTGCTTGCCCACACTGAGGTCTGATCCCACAGCAGGAACCCTGCCTGCCCACACTGAGGTCTGATCCCACAGCAGGAACCCTGCCTGCCCACACTGAGGTCTGATCCCACACTGAGGACCCTGCCTGCCCACTTCGAGCTCCAAGCCCATGGTGACACCCTGCCTGCCCACACCGAGCTGCAAGCCCATGGTGACACCCTGCCTGCCCACACCAAGCTCTGTGCACCACTCTGCACACCCATCACACAGCCCAGCAGGGTGCGGAGGGATCAGCACATCTCCCCTGGCACACATCTCAGAAGAGGAGGGAAGAAGGCTGTAAATGCCCAGAGATGTCTTTGACAGAAACCTGCTTTATGCCCTTTGCTTTATTTCCACTTATAAAACAAAGCCCTACAAGCCCCTCACTAAAAGCAGTTCCTGCTTCCCTCTAAGCCGCTGGAGGATCTCACCCACCTCTCCCACTAAAGTACAAACATCCACCCACACCATATATAACCCCTCACAGGCTGTAAAAGCGGGAAGCTTTAATTGATACTATATTTCAGACTGTTGTGCAGCAAGGACGTACTGCAGGCGGAGCCCTCCAGAGTATCTTTCTCCAGCCCTGCCTTCCCTGCAAGCCATTCCCACTGCTCCAGCTCTACTTTTTGAATTATTACTTACAAGAAAAAAACAAAACCAAAAAAACAACTATTGAATGTAGAGCTGAGTGGCTCACATATTCATAAGAGGTTTTATTACTCAGATGGAGGGGCTTTCTTTCCTTCCTTCCCCCCTTTGACACGGCTAAAGGGTCCTCTAAATAATGCCTTGCATTTCCATATCCTCATAAAAGCCACTACGGTTCTTTCCATAAATCTGAGCCACCTCTGAGATCAGAACAATTCCTTCTGCTCAGCACAGGCAGGGCCTGCCTTAAAAAAAAAAAGCCCTGGAGCAGCAGAAGGGAGGAGAGGATGCCCCAGCCACTGCATTCGAAGAGAGGATTTAGAGGCACCAACTCATTTCTGGGAAGCAGGAGGTCCCAGCCCCCCCTGCCAACCACGGCAGCTCCTGCCAGGCTCTCCTTGATCCAGCTGCTCCATGAGGTGAAGGCACAGCAGCTGTACAAACCAGGGGAGCGAGGCAAGGGGACCCCATCAAATGAACAAAAGGAAGAAAACAAACCGAGGGAGAAATAAGGGCAATAGAGACAGGCTGGTTATTATAGAACTGCTGCTTGGAATATATCCTCCCAGCCTGGCTGCCAGTTGGCTTCTGGTCCCAGTCCTTCCCCTCCCCTTTCCCACCCTGCCACTCCAGCAGGCTCTGGAGCTGCTTTCTCTAACGCCATTCTTGCTGCAGCAGGGAAAGCTGCTCTTCTCCAAGGCTGGAGACATTTGAGGAGGCTTCCCCCCCCCCTTTCTTTTCTTGGCTCTGGTTGCTGGCATGCCAGAACTGGCTGGCATCTATTTAAAGTTTCCTTCAAAGCCTAGTTCTCATCGTCTAGGAGAGGGATTTCTTTCAGCCTCTGCCTTTGTTTGGCTTCTCCTGCAGAGGTGCCAGCAGCAGCTCCACTTTCAGATCCTCCTTGGCTCCTGGCACCTATTGAAATCCCACATTTCAAAAGGGAACGAGAGGGCACCGCTCCCTCGCATGGGAACATCTCCCGTGAATGCACCGTCCCAGCCTTCTCGCAGAGCCTGCCTTATCATCCTGCACAACGCCAAAGGGAACAGCTTCAGGAAGCAGACGATTTCCGCGCACGACGACACTTGCGAGACACGGTGCCGCCATCGGGTGCCACACCAGAAGCTGCTTCAAGACTGATCAAAGCTCCCAGACTCTGCCAGGCCAAACACAAGCTCTGTTGTCACCTCGATGCCATGGGGATGCTCACACCAACCCCCTTCAGCACCCTGCAGAAAGCAGATATAATCCCCCACGGGAGATCTCCAAGGAGGAGCAGGTCCCCTGTTCTCCATCAGCATCAAACTCCATGTGCTGAGCCTTGGCGAACACATCCAGCCACATTTTTCCTGGGTATCACTGAAATTTCCCAACCCAGCTCAGTTCTGCGATGTCTTTAAATGCTGTGTAATATTTTGCTGCCTGTTGGGTGGTGCCTTGGGATTTGTTGTTATTCAGAAAGAAGGGACAACTTTAAGAGCTTTTTCTCTTCCCAGGCGAGGGACTGTCATCGCATAAAATGATGAGATTTCAGGGAAAGTGATAGCCACTGCAAAATGTCTTGGCTGCTTCTGTGGGAAGAATTTGACTGTTTCTCATAAAAAATATTTTAAAAGTTTTCGCAGTTTGTAATGATATTTTACAGTTTCATTACAAAGCTCATTTGAATTCTTCTCCAAGCCGTTGTTGCCAGTCCTCTTGCCACTTTCTCTTCAGGAAAGTCATTAAGTCGGGACTGGAGATCATCCCATTTCCCCCAGTTTCAAGGATATTAATCTGTTTTATTGGCATTTCATTGTCATTTTCATTCGAGTGTTCCCTGCATTTGCATAATTTGCATTGCCACCCCTTTCCTGGTGGCAAGCACAGGCTCAGCTTTTCACTTTCATTCTATGGAGTCTCATTGCATTTTGTTTATTTTCTTTTTCAGGACACACTGTCTTCCCTGGGCCAGAACCACAAGCTGGGAGCAGGATGCCGAGGTCCTGTCTCCATCACTGCCTTCCTGGCTGACCTTCAGCAAGTACCAGAACCAGTGTGAGCTCCCAGTCCAAGTGCTGAACTGGCCAGTGCCCATCCCAAGGGGACACAGGTTAGCACTGGAGCAACCTCATGCCCAAATGCAAGAGTTTCTATTCTCCAGCTACTTGGAATGATCTGTGAAGATTTCAAATATTCATGTATGGCTTGGACAGTCATTAAAGCCTTTTAGAAATAGGTCAAGATGTAGACAAGTCCCTTGTTTCAAATCATTAAATCACAGAATGGTTTGGCTTGGTAGGGACCTTAAACATCCTCTTGTTCTAACCCCCTGCCACGGGCAGGGACACGTTCCACCAGACCAGGTTGCTCAGAGCTCCATCCAAACTGGCCTTGAACACTCCCAGGGATGTGGTGTTCACACTTTGATGTTATCTTCATGTCTCCACTCCACCGATGTTCAGTTCCTCCAGTGTGTGAACACAAAATAGATGCTCTCCTCCTCTTTCCTGCAAGGGCCAAGCTGTGACCATTGGCATAGCCCAGCTACCCAGAGATCACTCTTAGCAGGGCTAATCCCACTTCAAACACACTGGTGACTCCCATTCTGCCATGGGGTGATGATTTCAGCCCCTCTCCACCACCTCCTAGAGTTCTCGTCCTGCTGTGTCTCTTTAACCATCTCCCCCTCCCCAAAATATTAATCCCCCAAGAGCTGCCCTCCACTCCAAAGCTGCCAAAGCAGGGAGCTGTCCCAGAGCTGGCTGCACCAGGACACCCCAGCAGCTGGTGATGCACTGGCGGCACGCAGCACGTTTCTGACGGAGAGGAAGTGCCCCTCTGCATGCCCCAAGCAGTGAGATGAGTGCAGGAGCTGAGGAATTGGAACTGACTGAATAATGGGTCCTGTCTGCTGGAAGCAAATGAAATTTGCCCTCATGTTACTGAAAACTTGCACTCGACGTTCACTGCACATTATAAAGAAAAGGTCAGTGAAACACAACAAATGCAAGGAGCCCAGCTGGAGAAAGCAATAAATAGTGACAGCAGCACTCGTCTAATTCTTCAAAGCATCTCTGCCTTTGCTCAAACCCCAGCAATTTCCCTCCGTGCTGCTGCAAGGGCTGGGACGAGCAGCTCTGCTGCTGCAGGACAGCAGGAGGCCTGTCTGTGCAGCTCCCAGGGCTCCTCAACGAGTTTGGAGAACAGAAATATCCATCAGACACAATTAGCACCAGTGACAACAACGATAATATTAATTGACATGACTGAGATTTTGGCCTCAGGCTTGCAGATGTGCTTCTGGAAAAGGAGATCCCTGCAGTCAAACACAGCTGGGGCATTCCCAAAGAGAAGGATGTCCTGAACACACCCAGAGGGGCAGCAGAAGGCTCTTACCATCAGCGATGAAGTGCTCGGGGACGTGGAGCGTCACCTTGACGGTCAGCGGGCAGGACAGCTGGGAGCCGCAGACCACGGCCAGGACGCAGGAGCTGACCGCGATCAGGGTCAGCGCTGTCTTGTTCACAGGGCTCTTCATGGAACCTGCAAGGCACACAGAGGGGAGGGTGGGTGGCCAAAAGGCAAAGCTGTACCCAGGGCTTTCTCAGCAGAGGCGGGAGAGCCCCAGCACGGGGAAGGCAGGCATTGCAAACAAAGACGGCAGCTCAGCAGGAGTCTGCACACCCCATGACTCCCATCACACCTTGCTTGGCACGGGGCTTCATTTTGCTAGAGGAGGGAGAAAACCTGCTCAAAGCCCTGTACAGACCCTCTCTCTGGGAACTTCTCCTCCCTGGAATCACTCATCACACCTGCCATGCTCCCCTGCTGAAACCACCATCACTTCTTGTCAACACTGGCTGGCTTGGCAACCCACTGTGAAACCCTTGTGGAGCAGGACAGCGTTAGGATGGCTGAATCACCGTCAACTGCAGCTGGGTGGGACAGAATCCCCAGGTTTCACAGGGAATGGGGTGAAGCTGTGCAACTGAGTCCTGAGAGGCCTGGCTGCCCCAGAAGATTCGGCTGCTCTTACTGGATACAGACTGGGAATGTCAGGTGTCCAAATGAGACCCCCTCTACTGATGGAGATGACCAAGAACTGCCCCAAGCCACCGCAACCCCATCAACAGATCTCCACTGCCCAAGCAAGGAGCAGCCCTGGCGCCTGCATCCTTGAGGCAGCGCTGATCCCGCTGGAGCTGGGGGCTGCCCTGCTGCTGCTCTGACTGCACTGCATCCCCCCGGCCCCCTCAGCCAACAGCTGGTGCCAGCACCCCGCTTTGCTCTGAGGTAACAACAGACACCTCGCAAGGCAGCGGTTCCTTCTCCAGGGCTTGGGATGCACCACTTGGAGAGTGTGTCCACAGCAAGGAGAGGGCACAGCCCAGCAATGAACCCAGAGGCTGCAGAGCCCATTCTGCTGCAAGCTGAGATGACCCAGCTGCCGGCAGAGCTGACCACAGCCCCGCTCAGGATTCTGGTGACGACATCTCTTGATTTTTGGAAGCCAATGCAGCCTCTCCCCGCTTGCCCCCAGCCCCTGCCTCATCAGCAAAGCGAGATTTAAGAAGCATCAGTTTGCAAACTGGATGGGAAATGGATCCAAGTTAGCACTTGCACACCCTGCAATTTGCCTAAAGCTGCTGCTGGAGGTGCTGGTGCCGGGGCAGGGATGATGTTCCTCATACTCAGCACAACCTGTGCCTGCCAGGCAGGGCACCAAGCTCCACCAAAGCATCCCCAGGCTGGGGCCTGCACAGGGCATGCTCCAACCAGGATTTGAAGTGGCTGATCTGCTGGAAAATACCCCCATCACTGAGACCAACAGGAGCAAGTAAATTGATTATTTATGAAGCATCTTCTCCTTTCCTTATGCATGGATCATCTAAACAGCCTTCCCACTCCTGTTTCACAGCTTTTTCGCCAATCCCCTGTGCCCCTCACCTTGCAATCCTCTTTTTTCCTTTCCAATCTTTATTCATATCATCAGCATAAGTTAGCACCTCCATGGGAGGCAAAATCCTCCTCTTGCTGGGCACACTGTGCCTGCCACAACCCCTGCTTGGCTTGAAGTTATGACACAAATGCAAAAAGAGAAAAGAGGGGAAAAAAAAGGAAAAAAAAAAAAAGGAAAAAAGCTCCCATCAGGATAAGTGGACAAAATCAAATATACAATGGACCAGACAATGCTGGATTTCACCATTATAAATCACCTTTCAATCCAGGGTCTTAAAGTGCTTTGCAAACATTAAATCATAAATCCCTTATGAGTGAGACAAGCATTATCCCCTTTTCACAAAGAGCCTGAATCCCAGGTATGATGGCAGCTTTCACCAAGCTGCAGCCAGAGTGGAGCTGGAGGAATTAGGATTTCACACCCCCATCGGTCCATGTGGCTTCTTCTCTCCCCATGAGAGAAGCACAGGGGCTTGAAACAGCAAAAAGCCTTTTACAGTTCCATGAGTTTGAGCCTGGCTGCTCAAAGAGAGGGACAATTGCTCCAAGTCTCCTGTAACTCCCTTCCCTCCTGCACTCACTCATTTCCATCACTGCTAATCACTGACCTCTAGAAGTGCCTGACGTTTGGTTCTGACCAACTGAACCAAAACAAGGGGGCTTCTGCTTGAGCAGAAATTGGATTTCCAGCTCAGCTCTTTATTGCTCATGACCAGTTTGCTGCCAGGTTTGAACGGAGACTGCTGGAAAAGCATTTAAAGAGAGGGACAGGGCTTTTGTTTTCCATCTCTTTCCCTGCTCTTCAGACCACTGATGCTCCAGCACTGCTGAGCTGCATTTAAACACCTGTCTGGAGATAACCAGCTTCACTCCAAGCCTTTTAAACCACAAGCAAATGTGTTTTCAGCAAGGCCCTCCCAACCAAACCCACCTCAGCAGGTTCACCAGGGCTTCACCCTGGTCCAGAGGTGAGACAACTGATCCCTTCCTTCTTCAGTGCAGGGAGGGGATCCAAACCCAGCTTGGTAGCTCAGGCAGCCCCAAATAAACCCAATGCCACAAACGAGAGCTTGACCTGGCTAAGCCTGTGCTTTCGCTCCTCTCCGTGTCATCTCCAGGCTTTCAGGGAAGTGTTTGAAGAACAGATTTGAAAGTCCGGGTGCACCAAACAAGCTGGAATCAACGTCCTTTACCAAGAAGAGGAAGCTGGGTGGGGAATACAAGACCTTTATGGATGGCTGAGAGCCCCAGCATCCAACAGAAGTCCTGGTTTGGGTCTTGTGGGGTCCAAAAAGCCCAGGAGGAGGATGGTGACCAGGCATGGCTGAGACCAAACTCACTCCACAGATCTCTCTCCCCTAACAGATGCTTCATACATTAAGATGACCTCTCTATATTTTTAATCAAACATGTTTCTGTAGCGTTTTGAGTGGTTGCAACAAAGTGAGTGGATGCCCAAGTGCTCACCCAGGCAGTTTTGGAGGGAAAAACAAGGACCATGGGGATTCCCATCTCTGCACCCAAGGAGTGGGCAAGGCACACCACCAGGATGAACAATGAGAAAAAATTATTTCTATCTAAACAGAGAGAAGTAACTTCTTGCCACAGCCCACAAAATCTCAGGAGAGAGGAGGAGAAATGAAAGGCAAACTGCTCCATTTCAGGGCAGAATCATACCTGAGATGCTCCCTGCTAGTGATCCAAGGGTGGCTTAATTAGACTGGAAAACAAGAGGAGTGTCCAGCACTGTGGTCAGAAGCACTCTGGCCACCACCGCCTTCCCCACCCAGGATTTTTTTGTCTCCCCTCAAACCCCAGTGCAAATTATCCTGGTGAGGATGTGGGTCCTTGTGCAGACAGCTCAGAAACCACTTGCAAAGCACCACATTCCCCTGAAGATTTTGCACCTGCTGCAAGATGAAGATAAATTCAAAGCCACTGGTGTAAACACTCAGCAAACAGCCCCTCCAAACGCACCGTGTCTCCTTTGAAATATCATTTCCTTGTGCATTTAATTACTCACTGCTTTGTACACTTTCCTTTGCCCGCCCAAAAGACAAGGAGGGGGGAAAAAGCCCAACAAAACTCTGGGCTCAATTCTTTTTAATATTGGCAATGCTGCCTGAATTTGCGGGGGGAGAAGAAAAAAAAAAAGGTGCGTTCAGAACATGTATGGATTTACGAGCAACACAAATATCCCGTATTCTCGGTAATATGCTGTTTCTAAATCAGGCTCATAAATACATGCTTGGGAGATTAGTCTATAAAAAAAAAATAAACTTTAATTACCCCCTCTTTATCAGCACACAGCCCGTGGTGTTAACCATATGTGGGTGTTAAACGCCAAGTGCTTTGCAATCTTCCCTGCCCCCCGGGAGATAATGGCATCACACGGAACGTTCCGTGGCCACTCGGATGGGGAAATGTATTCCCAGCACCGGAGGAAGACGGGGCTGGGGAAGGCGAGTGGGAGAAGAGCGAGGGCTGGAAGTGCTCAGCAAGCCCCGCCGTGCTGCGCCGCATGCGGAGCGCCCAGCACGGGCACAGCAGCCCCCCGGGACAGCCAGCCCACCCCCGGGACAGCCAGCCCACCCCCGGGACAGCCAGCCCATCCCCGGGACAGCAGCACCCCGGGGACAGCCAGCCCACCCCCGGGACAGCAGCACCCTGGGCACAGCAGCACCCCGGGGACAGCAGCACCCCGGGACAGCAGCACCCCGGGACAGCCAGCCCAGCCCAGCCCAGGCCAGCTCACAGCCCCGGGATGCTCCCGGAGCACGCCGGTGTTGCTGCCGTTCCAGAGGAATCGGGCCCCTAATGATCCGACGCTATGTTCCAGCAGAGGCTCATTAATAGGATAGAGCAGCGTTTCCAGGACAGCCTCACACACAGACACATCTCGAGGTGTTTTACGAGGTGCAGATCATGTCCAATCAAATCAAACACCAATTAAGATGAGCAGCGGTGCTGGCAGGCGGCTCTGGACATGGAGCACCCCTGCACGGGGAGGGAGCAGCACTGCCTGTGTCCCCTCTGCCCTGCAGCCTCCCCTTCCTCAGCAGGATGGGATGGGATGGGATGGGATGGGATGG
>VZTE01001632.1:301311-343953 GCA_013397775.1 Eulacestoma nigropectus | reverse complement strand
GGGATGGGACGGGACGGGATGGGATGGGACGGGACGGGATGGGATGGGATGGCAGATCCTCGTTCCAGCCAGACACAGCTCTCCCACACCATGACCCCACGAAGCCACTTCCTTCTAAAGGGGATGGATGTGGATGCAATGAGCCCCCATGCAGGGGGTGAGAGCACAGGCACGTGTTCCATCACACACCCTCTACACCACACCTGGTCCCAGCCTCTTCTTGAGGCATCTTCTCCACTGCAGTGCTGGACAAATCCCAAATGAAGGTGCCCACGGCTACAGCCCAGATCTGGGTCAGGGCTTGGGCACTGGGCAGTCTCCAGCCTCATCCCAGAGCCAGCAGGGTGTGGAGCAGCCCTGAAGCGGCAGCTTTGCTTCCCCTGTGTTGGGGGAGACCCCCAAGGAGACCCTCCAAGGAGGCAGAGGGTGCACAGAGGAAGGGATGGGGGGAAAGGAGGAGGAAAGGCAGCCACATTGTGCAGCAGAAGGGTGCGATCAGTCGCTCCTGGATTTATAGAGGATTAGATCTTGCTAAGCACATGCTGAATCAGATTAATACTATTAACATTGATGAATTATCCTCTAGCAATTAGCCGAGACGTCCTCCAGTACAGCACAGGGAGCTGCAGAAAAGGCATTCCTGGGGTGTGGGTTGGGGGGAGGAGGATGCCAAGGGGTGGCATGGGCACTGTGGGGAGGTTGGGGTTGGGCTGCTGGACCCCATAGCAAGGTCAGGGGCTCACTGACTGAGCTCCTGTGTGTCCCAGTGAGCTCCTGCGCTCCTCCAGCAGCCTGAGCCTCGGCTCTTAAGGCGCTCCTGGAGTTCTAAAGCCTTATGTACTGAATAAATGTATTTGCTGCCTAATTATACAGCTGGTGGTGGTGCTCCCCCTTTGCTCTGAGGCACTGTGCCTGCAGCTGGCAAACTCCAGCCAGGAGGAGGGAGGGGGGAAAGGTAAAGCCTTGAAGGTTGGGCAAGGAATGAGCAGCTGAGGAGAGGGGGGAAACAAGAGATGACCAGAGTGGCACAGGCTGAGATGCTGATCCACCAGCCCCATCACCACCAGGCAGATTCTCCTCCTCACACATCTCAGACCTCCCCTGGCACAGCGAAGGGGGGAAGAATTTGTGCAAACCCGATGTGCTCTCCTGGCGCTGTTACATTTTTTTGCATTTCTCTGGGCAGGGACAATTAAAATCAATGAAGTCAGTTTTGCTTTCATGTTCTCGGTGCTGAATTGGTCGAGATAAAATCGCATTAGAGAAACAGTTACATATTTAAAGGTAGATATTGCCTGCACTGGAATTTTCTTTCATGAAAATCAATGAAAGCACTTCTCCTGGAATTAAGGCCTGATCTTTTTTTTGTTTTACACTCCAAATGAGTCCCAATTTTACAATATACAAGCACAAAGGCAAATCTGAGTGGAAGGCTTCCTTTTAAGGAGAAGAGAAAGCAATTTTCAATACAGTGTAGCAAAAACATTATTCCTACAGGAAAAAGGGAAAAAAAGTAATCATTATCTATGAAATAGTTTGTGTTGAGTCACAGCCCAGGGAGGATTGTGCTCAGCGAGTGAAGGGCTGGTCAGACAGATGAATTGATTTTAGAAGCCAGGAGAGAGCAGTGACGGAGGCCAGGCTGCCGAGGAGGGCTCAGGACCTGGCAGGAGACATCCCAGAGGCTGGTGGCAAGAGATGCCCAAGGACTCAAGCTGCTCATCCTGGCTGGCCCTTCACTGCACTGCCCATTGTCCCACTGTCACCCTGCAGGCAGAGCTGGGATCGAGGAATTGGGCTGCTGTCTAAAAAAAAAAAAAAAACAAAACAAAACAAAAAAGTCTCAAATCATCTTTTCCCTCCATCCATTATTTTTGGAAAAGATGCAAGCTGACAGGACAGGATGAGAATGCAAATCTCTGCTCTGCAACAGCTCCCCAGGGTTGGGGCACATCCCTCCGTGCCTCAGTTTCTCCCACAGCCAAGCATCACACAGGAACAAATGTGACATCCACCACCCCCTGCTTCCTTTCCTGCTCCAGCCGGGAGACAAATCCATCGTGCCACAGGAATCCACAAGGAAACGCATCTTCATTTTCCAACCGGCACCAACCCTCGCCCTCCTCCCGCCTGCATCCAGCTCCGTGTTTATGTTCTGCTTCCTGGGAAACAAGAGGCTCGTTACCATGCGGAGGGCGACAGCAGAGCGATTAGTGAAATTTGTTACCCACATGCTCTGAACAAAATTAAATTAAAAGTGCTGCTTTGCTGTCAAGATAAGGGCCAAGCCGGAGAGATAATTTTTCACTCTCAAACACTCAATTACTCGCTGAGGCTGTATCAGATACAATCGGAAAATAAATAAATAAATAGGAAGTCCCGCACTGCCTCCAGGAACAGATGTAAAAGCCTTTATCTCCAGCGCAGTCCGGGCAAGTTAAAGAGCCTGCGGCCACCGCAGCTCCACCACCACTTTCCCTGCAGACCCTCGTGCTGCCCAGCCCCAGCTTCCAGCAGCAGCCCTCTCCCAGCAGCTCAGTACCCCTGGCACAGGCAGGAGCACGAGTGCATCCCCACACCTACAGCCACCAGCGATTTAGGGAGCAAAGAGGCAGCTGGAGCAACCCCAGCCCAGCTTCCCTGCACAGCCAGAGCCCAACAGGGACGGAGACGGACTCAGAATGAGTTTTATGTGCTGTTGCAGTGCCTCATTGCTCTGCAGGCAAAATAAGCCATCATGCAAAAGCACCACGTTTGTTTGCTCGCTGAAAAAGCAGCATCCATGACGGAGAGCAGGGAACGGTTGGGAATTAGCAGCATCCCCCACCATCACACGGCCCTGGGCATCGCAGTGGGAGCACGGCTGTGCTGCCGGGGTGCAGCCTGCAGAGAGGGACCTTGATGCTTTGGGGCGTAAAGACAAGATTTGTACCATGAAGGCACCTCATCTCTGAGATGTGGGGATCTGCAGGTCGCATGGGAGCCGGGGTGTCCCCTCTGGGGTGCTCTTTCCTGGCCTCACAAAGAGCAGCACAGCTCCACGTGCCATGAACCAGCTGGGTGTGCACCACCCAGGCTGACCTGTCCGTCTGTCCCTGCAGGGAGCAGCTCTGTGTCCCCTCCTGAGGAATCCCAAGGGTTCTGTGTCCCTTCCTGAGAAATCCTAACGGTTCTGTGTCCTGTCCTGAAGAATCCTAACGGTTCTGTGTCCTGTCCTGAGGAATCCCAAGGGTTCTGTGTCCCTTCCTGAGAAATCCTAACAGCTCTGTGTCCTGTCCTGAGGAATCCTAACGGCTCTGTGTCCCCTCCTGAGGAATCCTAACAGCTCTGTGTCCTGTCCTGAGGAATCCTAATGTGTCCCTGCTGTGGGCTGACCAGACGAGGAGGGGATGGACACATGGCTGCCAGGAAGGGAGAAGCACCCCAAGTACAGACAGACAGCACCAGACACACACAGACCCATTCTTCCTTCGTGCCACTGGAAGGAGCCCAAATTGACGTTTGCTTTATCACCTTTTGGCTCCCACTCGATTCCCAACAGCATCTCCCCCAGTTTGAAGGCGAGTCAAGCCTAAGGCAGAGCAGGGGGGCAATTCCCTGAGGAGTATGGAAGAGGTGGGGTGATGTCCTGCCTGCAGCATTCACTCAGCTCCAGCGAGGCTGCAGGCACCAGCAAAGAGAGCAGTACCCAAGTTTCATTCTGCACTTCGTTTAGTTCCCCATGAAATAATAAGTGCCGGCTGCCTCTGGAGATGGGAGAGGATCAAAGCGAAGCTTCCTCATATGTAGCAGACTCCGAATACCTAATATTCCCTTATAAAAGGCCTTGTTTTAAACACCAAATACAGAGGCAGATCAAAGCTCAGCTTCTCATTTCTCTAACAGCCCTCAGAAGGCTCCGCCAGCCAACCCGGCACATGCACACACACACACGGGGCTGACACCAATCCAAGGTACATAATTGAACTCTGCTAATTTGTCAAAACCATCACCACGTGCTATGGAAACAGCCAGGTGCCTTGTTCACACAGACCTCGGCCAAGGAGCATCCCAAAGCCATGCCCTCCCTTCCCTGGCGTCCTGGGGAGCTTGAACAACAGCTGTGCATGAAAACAGAGTGGGGTATTTCCCCCCTTCCTCTTTTAACAGGTGATGCCAGGACGGGTGAAGCGATCCCAGACCCGAGCGTGGGGCAGCAGGCTCAGGGTGGTCCAGCTCGAGTTAAAGCAGACACCAGAGACAGCTTGAGGAGCAGCAGCCAGCTGAGGACAGTCCATGAGACACCCCAGGTAGGTGGGCACTGCGCTGGGTGCCCTCCAGCACATCTCAACCATCGCAGGAACAAAAGCATCCCTCTGCCTTTGCACCCCCTGCTCTGCTTTGTGTCTGGGTTTCCAGCAGCTCTGTACCTGATCTCTGCTTGACAGGGGACTGACCCCAGCCCCAGGCTCAGGAGTTCATCAGCAGTTACGAGGAACTCCTGGCAGGTCCCAGGGGCTCGGATACAGAGGCTCCCAGCAGGTCCCAGAGGCTCAGACAATGACTAGGATGCAAGGGAGGGGAGAGAGTCTGTGGGTCTCCAAGACAAACGGGCTTGGGATGGCTCAGCCCCTCGCAGGGTCCGCATACGACACCATCACTTTCCCTGCCTCAGTTTCCCCCAACCCAGGAAGCTGAACAGCATCTGCTGCACATTTCTGTGTTACAGAGCAGCTGCTCTGTGGCCTGAGAAAGCACAGGGAGGTGCAGGAGCCTCACTTGTGCCTCCCCTCCAGTAAAGAGGGGCACATTATACTCACGGAATCCTTAATGAGACGGGCAGGGAGCCTGATACAGCCTTGGAGTTAAACTGCTGCTTCTTCCCCCACATCTTTCACTGTTTGATCTCACCATCAGGCAGGTGCTGCCAGCGGCCAGGGGAACTCAGGGCTGCACAGTCAGACCTGGAGCTGAATGCGTTTTGCTGGGCACAAGGCAAACCCCACCCCAGAGCAAGAAGGATGGAGCAGGAGCGGGGTTTGTGCAGAGGGCTCTGCCTCCTTAGTTTAGGGGATTTTTGCTGCTAATATTTTCCTCTCGAACTCAGGGTAAGACCTGACTGAACACATCCCACCCTACTCCAGAGAGAGGAACTAAGCATCAAAGCTTTGATATCGCCGTGGTGACCAGCGGGGGATGTGGATTCACATCGTTACAACACTGTCAGGTTCTCTCTCACAGAGACTTCGGCGCTGGTGGAAGGTGCGATGACCGACAGCCCTGGAGACAAGAGCCATCTGTGCACCACAGCCAGCACGCAAGGAGGTGCCCACACTTGCTGGTACTCCCAGGGCAATGGGAAAGGGGAGAGCCAGCCCCCACAGCAAGCAGAGCCTTGGAGTGCACAAACCCGTCGCAAATAGGTTGCAAGAAATTCTTATTTCTGGAAATCCTCAAGGAGTCAGTGCTGAGGGCCAGCAGGAAGGAGCAAAGCAGCCATCCCTGGCCCCAGCTGAGGGTCACTCCAGCCTCTGAGCACAGAGCTATGCATGGCCTGACAGCCTCTCTCAGGACTCGTTTCACTTGGAAAAGCAGTCCGAATTCCAGCTCCCAGTGCATGCCACTAGAGCAGAGCTCACGCAGATCCATCAAAGAGAAGTGGAGGGTGGGGAGCCAGTGTGGGCACAGGCAGGGGACTGTGGTGAAGAGAAGAGATGTCTCACTGAAGATCTGGGTATGAACAGAGCATTTCTTAGCATAAGCCAGCAGTGCCCCTCCCAGCTCAAATCCCAGAGATGGGGCTGAGCCCAACAGCAAAGACTCCACAGGAAGGTCTCCTCTGCTTTATTCCTTACGCTCTCCTCCCCTGTAATTTCTCTGGAGACTTTCCAAAGACACGGCAACATCAGTGTAAGGGCATCCCACAGACCTAGAAGCTGGGAATGTGCGTGGTGCAGCGTGCTGGGACCACAAAAGGTGCTGCCTCTTACTTCTCCATGTAGTCCTGCCCTGAAAACCAGCTACCAGTGGGTCTGCTGCTCCTGAGCTACCAGAACAAGCTCTCCCTTGCTCAGTACTGTCCTGTGCGAACGTCTCTCTAAAGTACCTCGCCACAGCACTACAGAACCTGCTGTCCTCCTTCGCCAGGAGACACGGGAGGCCACTTAACCAAGCTCAAAGAAAAGCAAACCTGCACACCTCCCAAGTGGAAACTTCCCATCGCATCGTCTGGGATCAATGCCTTGACAGTACAAGTAATTAGGCTCAATCCTGCAAAATCTTATCCGAGGAGAGAAACCCCAAGGAATCCCTCTCCTTGGACCTGATAACTATCTGAAGGCACCTGCAACGACACGCAAGCCTGGTGAAATCAATAGGTGAACATCATTGTAAGAATTAACTGTATCTGACGACGCATCCTTCTCTATTAGAATTACGATCCAGTCCAATTATGGATCTTGGCTGAACTTGTAATTATGAGTTTGGAACTACGACTTCCCACTACGCTATTGCTTTGCTTCCATGAGGGAGAGGAGAGTCAATGAAAGGATAATGGAAAATTTCTTTCAAGGATGCAGCGATGGCCAAATTTATCTAGACAGGAGGGGAAGTACAATGGGGACTTTATGCAAGACAATTCCCTCAGTTAGCCCCCAGTGAACATGAACAAACCAGGTTCTCACAGCATTGCTCAAACACTAAGGCAGATCTAACAGCCAGCCCTGCGCGACGGCGCGAGGCAGCTCTGCCTCCTGAATTCCCTTCAAACCCAGCCATCAAAGCTGCCCAGGTGAACAACAGCCTATTCACAGGGAAAGAAAGGAATTCTTCCCATTCATCTGTTCCTTTATATTTGCCCTACAAGGAAGCTTAAACCAACAACCAAAAACCAACATAGACGTCAATAAAAATATCTTTGTACCCAGCATCCAGTATGAGCTTTTTTCAAGAGACGGACAGAGCACTTGACCTCAAGGGGAATGGCATCAAGGCAGCCTTGCAAAGATTTATCTGCCTTTCATTAAAACACAGTTTTCCATACCTTCCCTGTGCCCTATCACCCCTTTCCCTAGTGGAAGCTGAAAAAAACCCCCAAACTTCGGTGACTTTCACTAAGTACCCAAGGGCTGTCACACCCTGCCCAGTGTCCCTGAATAAGTCACTGAAAAAGCTACTCCAGCAGTTGGGAAATTTGATCCCTGCATCAGCAGTGTTTTGGGACAGTTTCTTTTGTCCCTGTTTGCAACACAACCAATTCCTTCCTTCTGTCACACAGGCATGAAGATGATCAGAGGGATGGAACGCCTTTCCTAAGAGGAGAAGCTGAGAGAGTTGGGATTGTTCAGCCTGGAGAAGAGAAGGCTTAGGATGACCTAACTGCAGCCTTCCAGTACCTGAACGTAACTGGAGAGGGACTTTGGAGAAGGGCATGGAATGACAGCACAAGGGGGAATGGCTTCAAACTGACAGAGGGGCAGGGTTAGAAGAAATATTGGGAAGAAATTTGTGGCTATGAGGGTGGGGACATGCTGGCACAGGGTGCCCAGAGAAGCTGTGGCTGCCCCATCCCTAGAAGAGCCCAAGGCCAGGTTGGATGGGGCTTGGAGCAACCTGGGATAGTGGAAGGTGTCCCTGCCCATGGCAGGGGGTGGAATGAGATGAGCTTTAAGGTCCTTTCCAACCCAAACCATTCTGGGATTCTGATTCTATCATCTTTCCCTGAGCGCAGCTGTGTTTGTACTACAACAGGTAAGCAACTCACGAATCCTCTCATCCTATTCATCAAAAGCTCACTTTAAACATGGTGATGATTTCTTTTGGTTCTGGAGCACATGGAAAAGAAAAAAAAAGAAAACACCCAAACATATAAAATTGAAGGCCCAGCCTTTGAGCAGGAACAACTGCAGCACGCTCCTGTGCAAGCGTGAGTTTATTCCCGTGTGCAACCATCGAGCTGATCAGAGGTGTTGAGGTGATTTCACATTCAAATAAACACATTGGAAGCATTTATGGGAATGGCTCATCATGGAAACAAATGGGGCCGTGTGCTGCTGCGGTGGGCACCGGCATCTATCTGGCTGCCGCGCTCTGCCGAGGCCCGGCTTCCTGCACAAAACAAATGGAGGGAGCAGACCCACTGTGCAATTTTTAAATTGCTTCCCAATGGAGTTATTTCCCGACAGTGATTTTTCAAACCCAGCAGCAGCAGCAGCAGCAGCAGCAGCAAAACTCGTCCTCTCCTCCACCAAACAGCTCGGGCTGAGAGCCCCGAACAAAACCCATCCGCCGTGATGTGACCAGAGGAAATGCGGACACTGACTTCAAACTGCAGATGATATTTCAGTTTCTCAGCTTCTCTAACTCACAAAAGAGCCTGAAGGGACTTGGGTCTACAAATCCCTGCCCCAACCCTCATTTTGAATTTGTTCCTTTTAATTGCCTTTGTGCCAAGAGGAAGGCCGGGAAATTTTCATCCAACGGATGCTTTGCATGGGAAATAAAGGGCAGAAAACAGGAGTTTGGAGCAAGGAATTGCCAAGGTAACCATCCCTGACAGCTGCACTGGTGCCAGGGCGATGACAGACACAATCACTCCCCGCTGGTGCAGCTTTGGGGAAGTGCCAGGGCATGTGGAGGGTAACTGGTATTAGAAACCATCAAAGAAACCCAGAACCTCAGCAACATCACCGGGAAATGGGATTTACGGCTCCTGCATGGTGCTGCATCACACAAACAGCACATCTTGGGATGTCCTTACCACCACAGACTGGTGTGGCTGTCCTTTAGACTCGGGCAGCATCAGACACCCATGGGGACAGTCAAGGTGCTCAACCATTTCCTTTCCTCTGACACCAGTGTGCAGTCACAGTGTCCTGTCGTACCTTTGCTTCGCCTCCGGCTCCGATACTGCTCCGTGTAGAAGGTGAGCTGGGTTTCATCGTCTGCCTCTGAGCCAGAGTTGCCTTTGGCACGTCCAAACCCGATCCCACCTGCAGGCAATAGAGAGGAAAAAATCAGCCCTGGCAGCTGGGATGCTCAGGAGCAGGTGGAGCCGGGAGCTCCTCTGCAGAGCTGAGGATTTGGCCAGAAACCCCCACTCCTTGCTAAGGTTCTTTGCTTGGGGTCACCAGTAGTGAGCAGGAACTTTTACCATTCATTATTTCATCAAAAATCAAGACTCCCACAGTGCCTGTAGTGATGTGAATTTAAGAAGACGCCTTCCTACCCCCAGAAATAAAAACACAAATGTATTTCAAGGGACTTCCAAAGAAAACCCCTGAGCGTGGCAGCTGCTCTCCCCAAGGACGCCTGCATGGTGAAATGCAGTGAATTTCAGGTGTTTGCTTCAAAGCAAACCTAGCAAGGACAAGTGGTACAGGGGGAATACAGCACTTGAGGGGCACCCAGGACCCCCCTGAGGGTCTTTCCTGCCCCTCAGCACCCAGTTTGGCCCATCTGCTCCCCTTGCTTGCTGTGACAGCCGGCAGCACAACCCTGCAGCGGTCAGGACCGACAGCAGCAGGGCTGGCCCGTGGTTCACCCAGCCTCCTCCTCTCCGGATACGGTGTGGGATGCAGCAGGAGCCCAGCTGGCTTCATCCCCAGACCCACCGAGGAGCAATGGATGCTTAAAAAGCACCACAGACTCTAATTGGCAGAAGTCCTTCAATCTTTGCAGAGCTTAAAGCAAAGAGGCCTCTGGGGGTTGACAGTGGCCCTTTAAACTGCCATTAAAATATTTTACTGTTTTTAAAAAATCTTTTATTCTAGGCAGCAGCACAATTTCCCCATTTCTTGGCAGAAGAACAGAAAATGAGCGGTGCCTTCTGCCCTCCGAAATCCTTAATCACGGCGATGAGAGGCGGCTGGCAGGAGCCAGCGGGACGCCAGGAGCTCGGCACGTGGCTCCTGCCCTGGCCATGCCCTGGCCTGGCCGAGCAGTGCCCTCCAGGGCAGTCTCAGCAGTGGGGCAGGAAGAGGCTCTGCCGGCTCCTTTGCTCCTGGAAGCAGCAGGAAGGGTCAGTGCTTGCACACAGCAGCGTTCAGTGCTTGGACAGGGGGCCTGGGGGGTTTAAAGACCCCAAACCATAACCCAGCATCAGCCCCTCCTCAGCCACAAACACCACAAAAAACATCCAGTGCCATGATACACCCATACCAAGGGGTTTGAAAGGCACAGCAGAGTGGTAAGGCCCATAAAGCTTATTTGCAAGAGTGAGGAAAATCTTAATTAACCTGGGCTTCTAACGCAGGCCCTCGGGCAACCAGCCAGGGCTGCAACCCTGCTGCACATCCCCTTCTCACTGAGCAGGGGCTGCCGCAGTCACCGGGGCTGGGGGACACACTCCAGCTGTGGGAGGGTCCCCCCACTCCTGAGAGCTCAGCACAGCCCTCGCCCCTGCCTGGGAGAGGGACCTGGACGCTGCCCGCACAGGGAGGACACGGCACGTCCCTCTGTCACCTTCCCATGCACCAGAGCTGGCCCCTTTTGCACGGGCAGCTGGCTGGGGTGGACAGAGGCAGCGATGTGGTGCTCTCTGTGCTGTCACACCCCACTGAGGTGACCAGGCAGCTGGCTGGGGTGGACAGAGGCAGCGATGTGGTGCTCTCTGTGCTGTCACACCCCACTGAGGTGACCAGGCAGCTGGCTGGGGTGGACAGAGGCAGCGATGTGGTGCTCTCTGTGCTGTCACACCCCACTGAGGTGACCAGGCAGCTGGCACAGGCAGCAGCTGCTCCGCCAGCCACCGGCCCAGCCCCCTCCGGCCGCTCCGCGTTTGTGTGCCGGCTGCGTCTCCGTGATGGATGGAGCTGACATGTTAAATTACTCAGGCTGGATGTCTTCAGAGAGCTGGTGACAGCGATATTGCATTTTCTGATTACCCAGCACTGAGCAGGATGTATAAATACAGGAGTTGTGAGACCCGGCGCAGGTCCCCAGCCCGCAGCGGAAACGTCTCCTCTGACCCAACATGCAGTGCCAGAGGTCAGCCTGGAAACACCAGCCTGGGGCACACACACGGCTGCCAGGGATGTGCTTTTACACCTTCGTGCCATCCGGGATGCTGGAACACATCTTGGTGCTGGTGTTGAGGATCTTAGAGCCCAGCTGAAGCAACCTGGAGGACGCAGGGACACTAATCCTCAAGTAATCCCGCCATGAACCTGATTTCATGTTTATCTGGCCCCAAAATCTGACAAAATCAGCCCAATGAGACATTCACAACTGGGGCAATGCCTCCTCTTCCAGGTCCATGAGCAGCCTTGGTCACACGGTGCTCACCAGGGCACGAGGCTGAGGATAATCACGATGGGGCCAAGGATCCTCACGGCAGAGAGCACCCACATGCAATTACTGATGAACAAGGACAGCATCCAGGTAAAGCCAAGCATCCCTGCCTGGTCAGCAGTCCCTTTCCTTTAAAAACAGGGAGAAAACCACCAAGTATCAAAAACAAAAAGATCCTAATCACTGCAGTCGGTTACAAACTGGAATAAGATGCTTAAAAGACAGAGAACAGGGAAACGGCAGCTTCTCAGAGCTGGGTATCTGTAATGCACTGGCAACTCTCTCCAGCAGCTCCCCCAGGGAGATACACCCTCTTTACACCCAGTTTACTCCTGCCTTTGAGACTGGAGACTAAAACAAAGCTCCCCTTCCTCACCCAACCCGCCATCTCCTGCCCAGCTCCTGCCCAGCTCGTTCACCAGGCAGTGGGGCAGGAGGCGGGCGGGGAAGGAGAGCTCAAGGAAGATGCTCTTGTTGCTAATCCTGTTTGCAGATTTACAAGCTCGTTAATCCCTTCAAATAGATCTCAGCTCAGCCAGGCGCCGGGGCAGGGCACTTGTTCTGAGTGCAGCATTCATTTAGTGGGGGGCAAGGCAGGGTGCCAAGGCAAACACCTCGTTATGGTGTAATTAAAGATGGCCCTGCTAATGCTGAGTGGGGATAAGGAAATAAAGTCAGGAATCAGAGTTATCCCCAAAGTCTTTTTGTTAGCTGAAGCCATGTGTATGATTTTAAAAGTGAGGTTTTTGTCATTAAAGAGGAAATAAAAAGCAAACATGACATTTTTAATCCTTTCCCCAAAGCCAGGAGGTTGCAGAACATCTCAGGGAAAGAACTATAGATGTAAAAGGAATCAAAACGGAGTTAAAATAAAGAAATAAGTAACAGCAGCTATTTGGATAACTCCTATCTGAGACCAAACTGACCTCAGACACGTAATCCTGCCAAGTTGGATATTACAACAGAAGTGGAAGCTTGGTTTTGTCCCCAGCGGTGCCACCTGGGGTGACATCTCTGTGCATCCCTCTGCCCTCCAGCCACTATCAATGGAAAAAGGATTTTCTGCATCCTTTCCCTCCAGAAAAAGCGCAAACCCCTGTACATACCACAGAATTCAAGACCCACGACTTCCCTGATCGACCATGTTGGGTTCACCCCGCTCCATGCTCACTCACTCCATACAAGCCCTTCTGTTCCCAGGCTCCCCAGTAAAAACTGGATGAGGAATGCCCTCCCGAGCCCAGCAGCAAGGTCCATGCACTAAGAGCTGGCAGGGCAATGCAATTAGCTAAGTGGAAATTTTCAGTTTAATTCATTTAACCCCGAAAAGAGCACCAGATAACTGAAAAAAAACCAAAAAACCAACAAATGTGGTCAGAAAAAGGTAAATTAGGTGCAGATTTAAGGAGGAAAAAAAAAATACACAAACATTTTCTTTTGAAACTTACCCAGTCAACCCCCTCCAAAAAAAAAAACGAGAAAAAAACCCCAACAACTAACAGGATAAAGATAAAATGCCCTTTAAAACGAAGTGCCCTGTGGCAGGGGTACGTTCACACATACTGGCTTCAGCTTAGGAAATCTCCTCCTCCTGGATCTTCCTTCTCCTTCTGTCTCTACCCAAAACACCCCACCAGAGCAGGTGGTGCAACAACCAGGTGACAGCTCCACTGTGAAAAACTGGGATCATGCTCATCCCAGACAGCAGCCCTTGCACAGCCTGAAGGGTTTTATTTTCACCAAGGACCAACTCGAAGAGCTGGACATGATGTTTTGACTCAGGTGAGGTGAAAGCTCCCAGGTGAACCCCAGAAAAGCCTCACCAGCAAAATATGATGCTCCACAGGCACCACAGGGCAAGGTGGAAGCAGAGGTGTCCTGGCAAAAGCAGGGACCATGGATGAGCCCAGCTGAGCCTCAGCTCTCCTCCCTCAGGGAGCTTTGGGTAACTCAGGGCACAGCCAAGGGAACCGCAGCCCCAGTAAGCAGCGCAGCCCGAAGAACAGCACACCCTGTCTCAGGAGAAGGACCATTATGGGTTATTTCTTCCCAAATCGAGAGTGTTTTTAAAGCCCTGCCCCAGGAGAGGGCACCAGACCCCCTCTCTGCGCACACCGGCCGCCCCCAAGGCCACCTCCCAGCCCCGGGGCTGGGCACACAGGATGGTCCATCAGCCAAACCCACACCCTCAGTCCCTGCCCCGCTGCCTCTCCCCAGGGCATCCCGGGGCGGTTCTGGGGCAGCCAGGTTGGGATGCTCCGGGGCTGCATTTCAGGATCAATAAACTCTCTGGAATGTAGCATCCTTCCCTCCAGTGCTGCCCGCCCCCACGAGAGACCTCTTCCTTCCAGCCCACCCCTCCCACCCTCGGCTCTCTCTCCATCTCCGCTCTCCCTCAATTATTTATAAGCTCTGAATGTGCTTCNTAGCATCCTTCCCTCCAGTGCTGCCCGCCCCCACGAGAGACCTCTTCCTTCCAGCCCACCCCTCCCACCCTCGGCTCTCTCCATCTCCGCTCTCCCTCAATAATTTATAAGCTCTGAATGTGCTTCGCTCCATAGAAGTGTTTAGGGAGAAAGGTTGTATGAAAGAGGCATTAGACAAAATAAAGTTATATGGCACAGTAAATAGAGAGGGTGGTGTGGTTTGGTGGGGTTTTTTTTAAAGTCAATCTACTTGGTAAAACAGCACCTTTCCCAGAGCTGCGGGAAACACTCAGGGCAGAATCAGATTTAATGAGGAGCAACGGGCAGCAGCTTAAGCACACTCAGAGCAGGGAAGTGAAGCAAGGCGAAGTTTATCCCATATTTGTTTCCCTTGGGCTGGGGGTCGGGTTGTTCTCTGGCTTGGGTGGTTTATCCCATCCTTCTGAAGGAGTAGCACTCAGAAACCCTTTCGGAGCCTTTCCATAGAGGAGGAAACCCTTCTGCTGTGTGCAGTTCCTGCAGGGAGAGCGCTCCAGCTGTAGGGCTTTGATGAGGTTAAACATTAATTAAATCAAACCACAAGAAAATAATTATACACATGCATCCATCAGGCTGACTTGTCACTACCCAGAAACAAAGTTGGATGCAAACTCCATCAGCGGAACTGTCACACGGCCGTTAGGAGGAAATGAATGTATCCCAAATGGACAATTTCATTTAGGGGGAGAAAAAAAAAAAAGTCTCATGGATTGCAATGGATTAATGAGGCAAAGAGTTTATGTTTGCAATTGGATGGAAAATGTAAACATCCCGAGTTGTGGTATCATCCTTTACCCTGAAGGGTTGTTCGCACTCCAGCTACTTGCCTGCTGGAGGCACAGGTAACCATAGGCTGTAAAAACAAAACCTCTGGCACAGGAGAGGCCAGGAAAAGGGCAGGGAAAGGCATGGATCAGCTCAGCAACCTCTACAAGCAAAAAGGTATTTAAATTAAGAGGAAAAGAGGATGGATGGGATGGGGCCATGGGTAGCGAGATCTCCACTGGAGATGTTGGGACTGCCTGGCTCTTTGGGGATTTCTGACTATTGAGAGCTTAAAATCTCTTTTTTAGGGTGTGCTGGTGAGGGATCCCCGTGGCTGGGGACACTGGGAGTCAGACTCCCCTCCTGAAGCCCATGGGATACATTCTGCATCAGGCTCCTCATCCCTCACTGGGTACAAAGCAATCTCGTGTTCTCATACTGAGGAAACCAGTGGGGAGAGATGGAGAGAGACCAAGGCTGCTCTTGTCCTGATATCCACTGACTGTTCCCGTGGTCACTAATAGGCAGAGGTATGCTGGGGAGGTGGGAAATGGGGTGGGGGGTGTCTCCAGAGACTGGGGACAGGCCGGGCTGGCTCAGGGCCACACTCTGCCCCCAGACAGCCAAAGGCTCTGCCTGCAGCTGGGCACTGAGTCTCCTCCTAAGCTCAGCTGCAAGGATTAACTGACTTGTTCCATTAGTGACCAAAAAGCCTCTTACCTTCAGGCAGTTCAAAAATGAAATAAAAACACACCAAAAAAAAAAAAAATGAGGCTGGAGCAGGGAATCAGGGAAACTTTCCCTGACAGTGCCCGTGGACCCCAGAGCACCCACACCCACACTAAAATCCAGAGACACGTATTTGAATAACTACTAGAAAACAAACCAAATAATTTAAACCAGTTAAAGAGTCAGAACATTTTCTTCACACTGAGTAAATAATTTATGGGCAGAACTATAATAAAAAAAAAAGCCCTCTCCAGGCCTGTATTGCAGGAAAATGTCTCAGGAATAAAAGATCACATTTCAGACTCATAAATAAATGAAAAACAAAACCAACAGTAAACAGAAAGAAAAATATTGCCTTCCCAGCTCCCAGAGCTGACACAAAGACCCTCAGTGCACTGGGCAGATCACGGCCAAGGGATCTTCATCCCCATCAGCCCTGAAGGGATCTGATGTCTCCTCCTCCTCCACAGATGGAAATCTGGACCCAAACCCTTGGCACAGCCTTTAGTGTGGTACAGCCTTTAGGTCCATGAATGCTGCTCCCACCCTCTGTGTAGCTCCTAAAGCCCCTAAGCACTGGGAAAGTGGAAAGAAGAGAGGCCCAGTGATGTGAATTACAGCCAAAATGAATTTAACCCCTTCATGAAACTACAACTTGACAAGAAACTGAGCTTCACTCCCACCTCAGTTAGCTGGGGCAGCTGACAGGGACTCTGGCAGCAGAATCCCTTGCAGGGGCCACGATGTGACACAACCCACAGGCAGCTCCAGCAGACCACCCAGAGGATGCTGAGTGGGGTTTGTCCCTCTCTCACCTCACCACAGAGGAGCTCTGGTGTCCCCATGCCCAGCA
Organism: Eulacestoma nigropectus; assembly: GCA_013397775.1. Classification (NCBI taxonomy): domain Eukaryota; kingdom Metazoa; phylum Chordata; class Aves; order Passeriformes; genus Eulacestoma; species Eulacestoma nigropectus. Next base: position 327,873 of record VZTE01001632.1, on the reverse strand, counting down.
GGGAGGGTGAGGAGGCTCCCACCTTCCTCCGCAGCCAAGCTTCTCTGGCCATGGCCACCTACCTCGGGGCCGGCTGCGGCGTTTCCGTCTGCCCACAGAGGTGCTGCGCAGCGCGGGCTGCAGCTGCCCGATCTCGATGGGCGTGTTGGTGCGGAAGCTCTCCTTGAACTTCTGCATCAGGGACTCCACCGTCTCCTGCGTCACCTCGGGAGCTGCAACACCACCAGAGGGGCTGTGGTTAGAGAAGAGCTGGGCCACCGTGTCCCCACTGCCCATGAAAACCTTCCCTTGTGTAAGCTGGAGTCGAGTCCTGGGGCAGGAGCTCTGCCAACACCCCCCAGCGTCACCCACAGGGACCCATCCGGCACTTTTCAGATCTTCCCAAAGCCACAGAAACTAGAAAATGGTGAGTTTACAGAAAATGTGTTTTCCACGCTGCTTTCCTGCATTTTGGATCATTCCTTGCCTCTCCCCCACGTGCGCTTGGAAGCATCGTGCCCTTATATCCAAGTTACAGCCTGAAAGGTTCAAATCATACAGGGCACTGAGCTGGCTTTGGGTCAGGTTTAACTCTACACCAGAAGGTCAGAATTGAACCCCAACATTGGCAGTCTTTTAGGGCAGCAGGAACTCCCCAGCAGGCAAGTTTGAGATTATGGAATGATGGGAAGGCTGGGGTGGGAGTCAGGCAAAGTGTAGCTGGCCCAGGAAAGCTCTGAGCAGCAGCAGGATTCCTTAGGGTCTCCCAGAGGCTGCACTCACGTGCTAAGATGCAGCACCTGAGGTCAGGAAACAACTTCCTGCAATGCCCCACTGTTGCTGTCTGTAACAAGAGCAGCGAAGAACAGCACCATCAAAGTTCAGGAAAAAGTGGATTATTTTATTAATTATAAATCGGTTTATATAACTTGGTTCGCAAGAGTAGCATGGTACTATTGGTCCCTTGGTCAACCACCTCCTAGAATGATTGGTGGAGGCTGTACAACACCCATCTCAAAATATTTTCCTCAGTGTACCATGACAACACTAACTGAACAACAGCAGGTGCAAAGATAAAGAATTGGTTTACAAAACCGTCTTCACTGTTTTCGCCTAGTCTGCGTGTGAAATCAATGCTCTCACAGAACACTGAGAAAAAGCTGAAGAATTTCTCTGCCTCTAACTTTTCAGCATCCATACCCCACGGCACGTGTCACATCATGCTGACATTTAAGCAACTCCTCTCGTTGCTCTCACACACCCTCAATTCAGTAATGCCAAAAAATTCCCCAAGAACTTCCAACGAAGCTCCCTACACACCTGCACAATGGGCAGTAACAGGAAACCATGAAACTACTCACAAAAAGCAAAGATGAAATTCGAGATCGAAAGGCCTGTCCTGCAGGACACAGAGGTCTACCAGGTCCAACACTGGTTTGGCCTCTGTCAGCTCCTTAAATAAACTCATTAGCAGAACATAACCTCTGTCCTATCTCCATTTCCAGAGTCACAAAGTCCCCTCGATGAGCTCCAGAAGCTCCCCCTGCCTGCAGCGTGGCTGTGTGGAGATGGCAGGGATCCCAGGTCCTACAGCCACCCTGTATCCCACTTGGAGAAGGGATAAGTGAGCACCCTGGAGCTCCCAGGCTGCCAGGAGTTATGGGCTGATGTAGCCCCCCACCGCAGCTCCTGGATCCAGAGGCATCAGATGTGCACGATGCTCCTCAGGCACCTGGCGAGCTCAGGGTGCAGAACTGCTCTGCACCACGGACACCAATTCCCTTCCCAGTGTGGTGCAGGGAATTTAGAGTTCAGCTGGAACAGAAGCTGGCCATGCAGGATGAGGCATTTGTAATTCTAGGCGAGGATTGCACCTAAACACGGAGTCTGCAGCAGACTGTCCAACATCCAGCCACGCTGCAGGGAGCAGAGAGCCCTCAGGACCCAGTGCCACATCAAGCCATGGAGCAGGCCCCTTCCCTTCTCCCTAAATCCCACAGGTGATGAGGTGAGGTTCTCAGCCTCCCCAGGGCGCTTTCCTACCCCTCTGGGCTGCAGAGATGGTTCTGCAATCTGCCGGGGCCATTGGGAGAGGGAGAACCAGAGAGCAGGTCAGGAGGGCTTGGGAGAGGGTCCCGCAACCCAGTGCTGCCATACTGGGAGACAGAGGGAGAGCATCCATCCATCCAGCCACAGCAGGCAACAGAGGAACAAGGATCAAACCCACCGCTTGAATTCAGTGCCAGCAGTGGGAACCACGTCAGGAAAGCTCCAGAACGAGAGGGAGCTAAGGGACCAGCTGTGTTACGTCTTTGAATTTTCCAGTACCAGGCTCCCCGAGGAACCAGAGATCAAAGACAGAGCTCCCCAAAGCCCCCAACGTTTACGGCAGGTGCAGCTGAATCCTGCAGCATCAGATGCCCCAGCAGGCAGCATCACATGAGGAAAAAAATATATCCAGAGCAGGGAAAGGTCTCCAAAGAGCATCCAGTCCCATCCCCACAGCACACATCCCACCCAAGGTGCCAGGGAAGGATGCTGTGGCAGCACCGGGGTGGCTCAGCCTCCTGCTGTCGTGTTCACAGGGGGAAGCCCGACCCCACAGTTATCCAGACCTTGGGGCTGTGTGATACAGGACTCGTGGAGCTGGAGCAGGGAGCTCTGGAGTGGCTTGCACGGCTGAGGCTTATTTACCAAAAGGAGGCCAGGAGGAGAGCACGGAGGGAGGAGGAGGAGGAGGGGACCATGATGCCTTGTCGGGCTACCTAGAAACAGAGCCCAGACAGGAGTGAGGGAATAAAGGTGGATGTTTATTTGAAAGACCTTCAAAGGTGCACCCTGGGGAGCCAAAGGCCACATCCAAGCTGGACCCCAAGATGGACCCCGAGTCACGAGTTCTTCACACTTTTATAGGTTTCCTTCATCTGCATATCAGCATAAATTCACCAATTAAAACTTTAGCTAATGATGGAATTTTTTCATTTTCTCCACCTCTCCAGAGGCCCTGGTTTGCACCTTTTGGGCCCAGGACAGCCTGAGTGTCCTTGAACAACGAGCTGGGAGAGGCTTTGTTGTGTCTGTCTGGCACAAGAGAGCAGCAGCCAACAGGCTGCAAGGAACTCCAGAGTTCCACACCAGGCAGTGCAGGTTTTAAAAATATAAAAGCTGGAACCTAAGGCATCATTCCCTCCCTTTAGAGGCTTGACAAGGCCTCTACCTTGTTAAGACTCTATTCTAAATATATTAAATACCTACTAATAATATGTGTCTAACAGCAGCATACATATAACTATAGTAGATAAACAAGAATTAAAATTACAATTATTAGGAACAATTTTTTAATCCAGGGCCAGTTAGGTAACCATGAAATCAGGGTAAGGAGGATATAATGAGAACTCAGTGTGTTGTCTTTAAATGTTATCTAATGTAAGATCTGGGTTGGTTTTCAAATTATGAACAAATTTGGCTGATCTTTCCACTTCGATCTCTAGTCAGTTGTTAGCTCTGTATCCAAATGAATGTCTTTGGATACACTTTGGACTAGAATCACATGCAAATCTCGGTTTCAAACCTGAGTCAGGGTTACCAGCTGTGCAGATAACAAGCACAGGAAGAGAATCCTTTAAACGACATCATCTTCATTTGTATCAGTCTCTGTTTTCCCAGTTGTTTCAGGAGCAGAAGCCTTCTTAACTCTGGAGTAGTGAATCCAGGGTCCTTTGCCAGCGACTTTGACTGCGGTGAGGGTGGTCAACAAAATCTGGAATGGTCCTCTCCACTTGGCCTGTAGATCATTGTCCCAGCACTTAACAGAGACCCCGTCTCCAGGCTGGAAGAGATGTGCAGGGGTGTCCAGCCCTACGGGTCTGGATAACACGATGTAATTCTGGAGCTTCTGCAGAGTGGAACCTAAAGCCCTGAGAACCTAAGGCGCCAACCATGCCTGCAGTGAGCAGTGAGGTCACAGCAGCCTCATGGCCCCTGCTTGGCTGGTGGGACCATGGAGATCGCAGCCATCTGGCCACCACGCTGGCACAGCCATCCCGAGGCAGCTGCTCCCGCGCCTGCCAGTGGAGCAAACGCCAAAAGGGGGGAGAGAGGGGAGGAAGAGGAGTCCCTCAGCCACTGGCTGTTTGGGATGATGCTACAAATACCGCAGGAACTGAGAGCAGAGAGCTGGTGCATCTCACTGCTCTGCACAGCTCAGGTGTGCCAGCACATCGCTGGCTTCTCTGTGCCCCTGAGCTCAGGGGTTTGGAGAAAGGAAATGGGAAAGGGAAGCAGGAAGGAGGAGAGAAAAGTAAAGCAGGGGGAAAAAAGAAAAAAAAAAAAAAAAAGGAAAGGGAAAGAAAAAAAAAGGGAAAATGGGGAAAATGAGAAAAGACCTTTGTTGACATGATCTCAGAAGGCAGAGTTTGGCATGGGTGGGCAGCATAGAGAAAACCCTCAGTGACAAATGAAAGATAGCAGAGCTTCAACTGTGTGAGCATGAGGGGTGAAGGATGAAGGGAGAGCCCTTCATGCACTGCCAGCAGTGCCAAAAGGGAGAGAGAAGAGACCACTGCACCATAACAGAATGAGCCAGCACTCGCTGGGCTGTTCAGCACATCCACGGGAGAGACAGTCCACTGCAAACCAAACGGGGCCTCCCCACAGCAGCCCATGGAGGTTTTAACTGGTCAGAAAAAGATGGGAAGAAGCACTACTGTGGGGTAGACAGTGGCCTTAATAATTTGCTTTAACTACAGGCCAGCCCTGAATCGGTCAGGTAGTCGGATGAGATGATCCTTGTAGATGACTTCCAACTGAACTATTCTACTCTACACATCCCTGCAAGCCCCCCTGGACTGCCTGTGTCAAACACGGGCTCAGCAGCTCCTGGCACCTCCACAGCACCCACACGCTGCTCCCCTCCCCGGCACGACACAGCCACATCAGCAGGGCCCAGGCACCAGCTCCTCCCCGTGCTGGGCAAACATGACACATTTCAGAGGCGACAGGACTGTCCTCCCCTCGAGCAGAGCTTGCCAAACGCCTTCTCTCTCCTCCCCGGTTTCCAGGATAAATCCGCCCGGGCTACTGAGCTCACATCTTCGTCACCACGCTGAGAGATCCTCCAGCCTGGCAGAGGTGGTGAGATCCACCCCGAGGTTTGGCACAGTGCTACGATCTCCATCTCCACACGTTCCACAGCCAAGCGTTCAGCAGCACAACCACGCCAGGAGCAGGCTGGAGCAGGGGAATCACGAGGCTCTCCGGCCTCCGCAAAATCAGCTTCCCTCTCTGGCAGCTCTTTGAGGACACGGCTGAAGGTCACCCTACCTTTGCAAAGCGCAGCATACATTCCTGACGAACACCTCCCTCCTGTCCACCTCCGTATTCTATTTGAAAAGCCATTTGCTCTCCTTATGGCTCCCTTATTCGTTTGCGCGTCTCCCACAAAACAATTCCTGCCCAGAGCCGTTCTCTCCTCCTTCCTTTCTGCTGGCACAAACTGCAGTGGGAAAATATGTTGTTTGGCTTAAAAATTACAACAACAACAACAACAACAAAAAAAGTAGTCATCAACTGAACAATATGAGCAATGTTTGGGTAAAAAAATACATTGCAATGGAGATGGGAAGCAGCAGCATTTGTTCCAGCTTTTGCAGGATTCCCAGCACAGCCAGGAGAGCTGCACCCTCCCAGACACACAGGATGGGTAGGGGGGGCTGCTCTGGGGAGATGCCACAAGGAGGATGTCACCATCCCAGGAGGGATTCTCCATATCAGAGTCCCAGGCCTGGATCAGTGCAACCACCCACAAACCCTCTTTGAGAGATGAACTATTAGCGAGTCTCCATCAGTTGCCCTTGGATGTTGTCTCCAAGACATTCTCAAGGCAGCACCAAACCCCTCTGACTATGCAACCTGCTCCCAGCCAGCAAAGCCAGGCAGTGACAGAAACACCCCGTAGCTCTTGGAGAAAAGCTCTCAGCTTTGCTGAGGTGTTTTAGTCTTCAGACACGGCCTTGAGGACCCCAGTGGAGCAGCTTCTCCCCAAACCAGGCTCAAACCTCGTGCTGCCATCGGGTGGCGGGAGAGCTGGACAGTCCTACAGCTTGGGGTCTGCATCTTATTAGGACAGTGAGGTTTAAGGTCTGCAAAGGTGCCAGCTTCCCTGAGCCTCAAAGTCTTTGGTGTCTGGCTTAAAGGTTCTTTCCCTGGAGCCACAACCATCCCTGCTCTCCTCACACAACACCTGCACTCCCACAGCTGCAGGAGGACAACTGGCAAGGCCACAGCAGCTTCTATCAGAGCTTCCAGCGCTAGGTATGGACTAAAACATATTTTTATAAAATAGTTTTTTAAGCGTCTGGTTTTCCCATCCTTCTCCTTGATTTCTGACTGTCAGAAGGCAAGTTATCGATCCCTCAGTATTAACAGTGGCCACAATGCTCCTAGAGTTTTAGGCAGAGCAGTAACTCCAGAGCATCTCAAGAGCTGCTCGACTCAGCATTCTGCAACAAGACAAACTCAATCAAGGATTAAATGGAAAAAGTTTGAGTGCAATTAGAAGCCAAGGTCAGTGGGGTTTTTACCTCCTGACCTGCACGGCCACGCGTAGGATGCAGCACCCTTACCTCAGACACTGGCTCTTCTCAAAGACTCTCCTGCCCTTTCACTGACTGCTTCCAGTATTTTTCAAGTAATCTGCTTTTTCTAGGCACAGGGCAGGGGACTCTCTTGGGAACCCCTGGCGTGGGCTCTAAAGGTCTAATACATCATCACATCCCTAACATGCCACAGGAACCCCAGGCGCGTGCAACACAGTTTAATAACATTTAACTGTTTCCTCCAAATCAACCCCCTGATATTCAGCAAGCTCATTTTGCTGTTTCTGGATCAATATTTCAGAAATTTCTTTTCTACAAAGTATTTCAAGAAATTGACTTTCTGATCCTATTTGGAACGAGCATAAATTTCACAATACTGGAAGTTTTCCACATGGCGGAAACTCTGATTTCTCACCAGCTCTAAATAATGGGTGTTTGTTGCTTTTTGAAGCATGAAATAACTAAGGGTGTTTGTTCTGAGACTGGGATGTGGACTGATTTTCAACAGTGCCACCCTGAAGGTACCGAGCTCCACAAAGCACAGAGCTTTAGTAGCATAAAATTAGGTAATTACACTGATGCTGATGTGATGACAGTGGGAGAGATTTGTTCAACAGCTTCGCACGTACTCAGAGGAAAACACATCTGGAGAGCGACATCCTGCCACAGAGCATGGGGAATATGGCAACGGCGGGAGGAACACTGGGAACTTCACCTCTCCGTGTGTTTTTCCAGCCACCAAACCTCTCTGGAGCAGGAGAGCCTGTCCCCTTTGGCCCCTTGATCTCCAGCAGTCCATGCCAAATGCCACATGCAGCCACTGTGTCCAAGGAACAGGGGGAAGCTGCTGGTTGCATTACACAACCAACTCGGGACACAGATATCTATTTTATTTAAATGCATACATATATATATATATATATATATCTCCATATATATGCTTTTATTTAAATGCATCTCTCTCTATATATATGGATATATATAAAAACATCAAAAGGAAGCACAAATTACCACGCACGACAATACACTGGGGGGCCAAGCACCTCCTGCAATGCCTCCATGTCCAAACCATACTTAGATGAACCCACCAGGGAAATGCCACCATGGCACCGTTTGCTCTGTCACAGCTGGCCCCCAGCCCAGCCCTGCCATCGCAGCATGAGGGAGGATCAATCCATCTCCAAAAAGCTCTTTTACAAAGTGGGGTTCTCACACACAGCAACAGACGGAGAGAGGAGCATTTTGAAAAGAAGCCTTGTATTCCATGTCGACTTTCTCTTTCTTCTCTCTCCTGGCCCTTTTTGTTGAGTTTTAAAATAGAGTCTGTATACATTTTTTTAGCACAGCTATTAATACACAGCTATTAATACATTAATAGATTATTGTATACATTAATAAATCTCTCGCTATAAAAATAGATCTTTGTACGCAAAAGTCTGATTTCAATTGCAAATTGGAGGGGGAGGGAAGCAGAATAAGAGATAAAGTTTTATTCAAGATGTCTCCTTTGACGGAAACTGAACAAATGTACTTTCCTCCTTCATATATTCATGAGATGACTGCTTCCCTACCCCGTTCTCCGCCACCCTCAGCTCCGGGCTCGGAGCCAGCACAGCCCTTATCTGGTACGAGGCAGGGAAAAAAAAAGTCCTGATAGGATCAGAAGTTTTCAGTAGTTTAACAAATCTGGGGAAAAGTCTCCATTGGGTTCTAATAAAGCTTTAGGAGCGTGACGAGAAAGGGGATGCCGGGAAAGGCTGGTGTGCAGTGGGAGGGGGATGGAGGGCAGCATCCTGCAGCGGGGACAGGGACTCCAGGGCACCCCAAAACCCTTCTGGATGTGCACCCACTCTTTGCTTTTCGCCTTTATTGCCAAGCTTTGCCATTCCCCCCACCTGCAGAGAGCAGGAGAGAACATCTGCGGCTCCCATCCTCACTGCAGCTGGGTGAGCAGGAACTGGCAGGACCCCATCCCACTGGAAAGGGATGGGCAGAGCCAGGGCCCACGGCAGCACCTACCCAGCACTGGCTGCCCCGACCCTTCTTCATCCTCTCTCCAGTCACGGCGCTCAGTCGCTTCCCAGCTAATTGCCTCCACTCATGTGTGCAAACTCACCGTTTACCGGAAAATGTCATGGAATGTTAATTTCATTCCGAATGTGTTTCCATTTTTTTATGATGGGAAATGAATAAGCACTGTATTAATAGCATAATTTCCAACTCCAACCACAGTCGCAGCCCTGCGGATGGAGGCTGCGAGTCACTCGTCACCCTGCACCTTCCCTGCCTCTCCACCTTCCTCCTTTCCCTCCCCCCTCTTCCCCCCACTTCTCCTGTTGGTAATTAAGATAATGCAATGTAATTATAAACATATTAGGAAAGATCAAACGCTGAAGAGCTGCAGTCCGACAGTCCCGCCTCCGCCTCACACCTCTGCCTGGAGAGCACCTCCCAAAAGTTGATGGGTCCCTGCACTCCTGGGGCTGCTCCAGCTGGATTTGACCTTCCCAGGGGCTGTTTCCGGCCAGGAAACCCCCAGCTCTTCCATGGGGCACAGACTTTCTAGCACACTCCTCCCCTAACATGTACAGGGCATTTATTTTTTTATCCCATTTCTCCTGCAAGGAAAAACCTTTGGCCGTGGGGTGCTGCCCCATCTCCCCCTGCCCCAGCCCTGAGGAGGTCCAGTCCAACGGAAACTCCACTTCCCATTTTCTCGGCTCTAATAAAACCCTTAACCTAGGTTGTTTTATGAGACATCATAACTTTCTTGCTTAGGCAGCGAGCAGAGAGGATGAGGGAAGATGGGCAGACCCTTGGTATCAGCTAATCCTCCTCAAGTTATCAAATAATTGAAAAGTTAAATAAGAACACTCTGGAGGAAGCTTCTCGATTTGCTGCTAATGGGCACACGGAACAGTCCGGGCTAATGTTGCGTGGAGGAGAGACACTGGCTCGAGAGCACAGCGCTGACCTCCAGCTCCCTCTCTCCACCACACAGCTCCTGCAGCTCCATGGAGCCAGAGGAGACACTGCCCCACGGAGCCAGCTGGGGCAGGGACACACCGAGGGCAGGAAAGCCCCATCCCCACCTGGCTGAGGAGCCACTGCTGGGGGATGAACCTGGATGCAGCAGCTCTTTGGCATCTGTCAAGTGAGCGTGAGCAAGTGCCAGCACCCCAAAGGATGGGCGTGGGCAGGACGGGGCTCCGGGAACAGCCACAGCTGGCCAATATGGACGGGAAATGTGGCACAGTGGCCCGTCTCCAGTCTCCACCACTGCCCAACTCCTCGCTCAGCAGCATGGTGCAGAATGAACTTTTTAGCCAGAAAATACATTTCCTCTGCCCAGCGGACAAGGTGACATTTTTCACAGTACTGACAATGCTGTGCCACCTGCCAGGATGAACGCGGGAGCGATGCCAACCCAGAGGAGAAGGACAAACTACCAAAATCTCTCAATGTGGCCAGGAGCTTCAGCTCCAAAAGCAGCACCAAAAGGACCAATGACCTCCCACACCGGGCAGCACATGGGTGGAGGCAGCTGGCAGGAGAGAATGAGCTGAGAGCTGGTTTGTTGGCTCAGGAGAAGACCTGGAGTACAGGAAACACCCAAAAAGCCCATGATATCAAAACCAAACCTATTCCAAGCCACGCAGGTAAAGAAGTGAGGCTGAGCACTGCCACACTCACAGGACCCAGTGGGAGAGTCGCAGCAAATGCCGTAACTCAGCGGGGCCATCAGAAAGGATTGATTTGAAGCACCTTGTTAATAAGTTTTGTCTCCCACTGGTCCTTCAGGGAGGTCAGTGCCTAGTGATAAATGGGGCTGGAAGGTGCCTGCAGACCCAGTATTAGCACAGGTGCCCAGCCTCAATCCATCTTCCTTAGGAGCCAGCTGACAAAACCGTCTCGGTGCTGTAGCCAGGTAAAACACGACCGATAGGAAGAGGACACGCAAACAGAGTGAAGAGTTGGTGCTGCAGCTGCCCTCCCTGCTCCCTTCGCCATAAAACCCACAAGTCTGGGATGGAATGAAGGAGAAACATCTCCACATGCCGACTGGTGGAGCCACAATGCCACTAAAAGCCACGGAGAAAAACGGCTGAGTATCGTGGTCTGAGACAAACCCACCACTTGCTCAGGTGACAGGATCCAGAGCAGCCTCAGCTCTGAACCCCACATCCCAAGGGCTGAGTCCTAACCAACATCTATATACTTCCAGTAGAAATGGGGAACACGGTGGGATTGTTCTCCTTCATTCCACATCCTCTTCTGATCAGTCTGACTTCAGAAACCAGTGGCAAGTTTTCACTCCCTGCTGATACCATGGAAGCACCATCCCTGGAAGTGTTCAAGATCAGGCTGGATGGGGCCTGGAGCAACCGGTCCTGTGGAAGATGTCCCTGCCCATGGCAGGGGTTGGAACCAGAGAGTCTTTTAGGTTCCTTTCAACCCAAACCATTCCAGGATTCTGTGACAGCCCTGGTCGGAGCTGAAGCTCTCCCAGGTACTCTGCATTGCACACAAGGTGGTTGCACGATACAACCCAGAGGAGAAACTCAGGAGAGGCAAGGACACCTGAGATCTCCCAAGGCAAGTAAACAGCCATCATATTATTTTTTTAGATTTTCCATCAGGCAAAAAAAAAAGGGAAAAAAACAAAGTCATCTTGAAGCTAATCCTGGTCAACAACTGTCCCACAGCCCAGCTACGCCTTTAAATAATGTAGTGCTTTATCAAACATTCATAGTGATGCACAAAGTGATGAACAATGTGCGCCTGGCATTTATATAAATATAGCTCCTGATGGCTTATTTTCCTTGGACAGCCAACACTTCACAGCTTATCTTCTGTGAGCTTGTGATTTCGCCCGGATGGAAAACACTTTGGACACCTGGGGAACCAGGACTACTGCACATGAAACTGCCATGACATCCCCACCGGGCATCTGCAGCCCCACAAAACTCCACAAAAATCCGTGCTCAAGAGCTGCTGCTGACTTAAGGAGCCAGAAGTCGCCTGGCTGTGGCTGGAAGAGGGGGCAACCAAGGGTATTTCTTCAACACAGGATGTTGTGGAGCATCAGGATGAGACCAGTGCATGTCTTGCAAAGCAGCAGGACTTCACAAATCCAGCATCCCTTCAGGACGCTCAGCAAAATGCTGGCATAATAAACCACCCTGTTTCTGTTCCAGTCCCTATGGCACCATTCAAAGCTGCTTTTTCAACTGTTTCTTCCCTCCTCTGTCTCATGAAATTAATGAGCATGTTGTGGCAAAGAGAGAGGAGAAAAACAATAAAACCCATCAGGAGCCCACCCCACCAGCCTGTTCTCCACAGCAACAGTTGCCATGGGCCAGGAAGAGCCCTGGCTGACCCTAGGTGTTTAAACCTTAATTAGTCATTAAGCATGGGCCACAAACCCAGGAGCCAGGGGGCTGCAGGACCAGAGGAAGCCCCCAGACCCCAGGAGCTTCCCTGTCCCTTCTGAGCCATTCCTAGAGGCAGGAGTATGCTGGAGATGGCTCTTGCGGGAGAGATGACTTGAGCATGCTCCCACACATCCGTGATGCTGCTCTGATGCACTTTCTTGGGGATGTAAGGGAGGGGGACCGTGTCCCACAGCACCACTGCTCCCTCCCCACACTGGGGAGGACAACCCAGATTTGGGTTGGAGGTAACCAGTTCAATGGGATGATCAAAACAAACCTAAAACTCCAGCCTGGCGCCTCTCCATTAAGATCTCCAAAGGCAGTTAATATATTAATATATTAATTATAACTGTGTTTATCTCTGCAAAGCACAGCTTTTCCCTGGCAGGTCAGGACATTTTCAAATCCGCACTGAAGCCTGAGCTGGCCTCACCACAGAAGCAAAGACCCAGTGGCACGTCTGGTGTAACCTCTGTAACTGGGGCCCTCGTTGCCTTCATTAATGCATTCAAATCAGTTACAATTGAGCATGCTGGACTTGAAAACATCTTAAACGTCTTTATTAACTGGAGACACTACCTAAGCATGTCTGGAAGTGCCTCCCTGAATTAGGAGTCAATTCCTACCCTGTCAAGCACCCCCCCCTTTTTTTTTTTTCATTTCTTTAAAGCTGAAATTTGAAGCTGTTTTTACAGACAGGACTAGAGGACTGCAAAAAACCACTTTTCACTGGCAGGCTATGAGAATATACATTTTCAAAGGTCCCTGTAAATTACAGAACGAGTTGGCGGGGATTAGAGCTGGGAAAAGCTGATCACGTACAAAGAGGGTCATGATCCCATCAGGTCACTGGAAAGAAGAGCCCCAAGACACATCAGATGCTGGCCTGACGCACTGTCCCATTTTAGCCTCCAGCCCCAGCAAACGTTAAGCCATCGTTTTATTTATTAAAGGCTCAGAAAGCCGTTGGTGAATGCTGGGAATCAGGGTGGAACTGCATCTGACTCCCCGAGCCAATGGCAGCGGCAGGCGGTGGCTCCCAGCCCTGGCACGGGCACCAGGGACGGCACGTCTTGGCACAGCCATGAGCCCAGCCAGGCACCAGTGTCCCCTCGGGGGCACCAGGCTGTCAGCTCAGGGACATCATTATCAGGCCAGACATCTCGTTCCTGCTGCCTGGGTGCTCTCCCTCCTCCGATGTGGAGAGCAACACCATCATCTGTCCGTTGTGAGGGCGTCGCCCCTGACTCACACCCATCTCTAAATCTCATCTCCAAGACACTGCAGAGCTCAGGTATTTGCAAAGAATGGCAGCTCTAGGGAACAGTCTAACTACCTGCCCTCCTCTTGCACAGCTCAGCCCCCAAAATGTCCCCTTCCAGAGCCCCAGCATCCTGCCCTCCAGCCAGAGCGCTGCCTTACCTCTTCCCGGAGGAGTCTCCAGCGGAAGGCAAAAACAATACCGAGATGCGGCCACCAGAACAGCTACTCCAGTGCTGCTGGGGGGCACAGGGAGCTCTCTCTTGCCATCATCAGGATCCTTCCCCTGCTTTTGGCTGGTACCTCAAAGCCCTTTGTCTCCCCTGCCTAAATCCCCTCTACTGCAGTTCTCCTGGACTGCATCACCCAGAGCAGCTTGGCTGGGAAGCTGTGGGGACCACAAGCCCTGACATCAGCAGTTCTCAATATTGCCTTATGCTGCCCTGCCTGCTATCTGGCTTGGCTCCCTCTCCAACCCCCAGATGAGGGCTGGACCATTAAATGACACGACCAGGATTACCCGAGCAGCCAGCGGCAGAGTGGAGCTGGATCCACATCTCCAGGTGCACTCTAGGAGCCAGACCATCGTTCAGGGATGCTCAAAAGCATCTCACTACCGCTACGGAGACAAGCATCCATGGATTAAGTAAGAGAAACTTCAGAGGTTTACCTGAGCCAACACAGCAGGGGAGAAGAAAGTCCAGGAGAGGAATTCAAGATGAGAGCAGAACCACACCTTTGATATACCCATGGTATTAATCAGTGGAACCATCAGTAATAAGTCCTGTCTCCTGTCTAGACTTGGAGGCCATACCCAGACTACACAGCCTGTGAAGCCAGCACAAAGGCCTGCTTGAAAAGTTCTTTTTTTGAACATAAAAGAAACTGAGAAATAAAGATGGGTCCTTTGTTGCAGGAGTGGAATTGCAGATAGTCGATTTTCAAGTCTGATTTCTCCTCAGTTTTCACCAGGCAGAAGTTCCGTTTCTCGCTGATCCTTAGGAAATTTGGTTTGGCAAAATCTTTCTGAGGAACTTGTGGGTAATCCCATACTGAGGTTTGCTGGACTTTGCCTTCGTTTACCAACTCCATCGCTGTGTATCCAGTGCATCCCAGTGCCACCTGCAATGCACTGGGGCCCAAAGTCCCTCAAACAGGACCTGATGGACAGAAGCAAAGGGCTCCTGCTGCTGCAGGATGAAGCTGTGTCGGTGAGGATGAGAGCCACGTATATTAAAAGAGAAAAGCAAGTGAGGAATTTCCCAAGGGATGGAGCTTGAGGCCATCTGCTTGGGAAAGGCAGGAGAGCAGAACTCATGAGGAGGATGGACTGGGAAGTGCACAGTGAAGTGAGGACAGAGGCGGTGAGGAAGTGGCAACACCTGCACAAATTTACCCAAATTCCCATCATCACTGAACCTCATGTACACACAGGGGCCGAGTTCAGACAGGGAGGGTCTCCCCAGCAAGACCAAGACCCCAGAAACTGCAGCCCATACCAGCAGACCCTACTTGGCACCATGCACACGCACTGAGCACAAAGCCCTAGAGACCTTTTAATTGCCAGAGAGAACCCAAACCCACGAGGAGACAGAGTAGCCCCCTCTCCATCCCAGCTCCAGGGATCCTTCTGGATAATTAGGACAGCCTGGCTATCGCCTCCAGCCTCGCTCCATTTCATTTTATTATTAATAAAAAAAAAAAGAAGACTACTTTTCTACTTTTCTTCCTAAACTGCCTTGGATTTTTCTTCTGTCTAAATTCATCTGGGCTCTGTGCAATGTCACCAGGTCAGCTTGTGCTCCTGCTGCAATTCTAATTTTGTCAGCTTTACATTTTCTAGGCAGTTGGGAGATTTTTCTTTCTTTGCTCCTTTTTTTTTTTCCCCAAGTCAAAAATGATTTTGCATAACAGTAATAACGTTAATGGCCCTGCACAGCGCATCCAGATTACAACTGCAGCTAGGGAGAAATAAACATCTCATCTTTGCCCTGCTGTTTATCTCCCCACAGCAGAGCCTGGTATCAGGTCAGAACCCCTAATTTCATTAACTTTATCACTCAGACACGCTTGTTGCTAGATGTCATTATTCAGCACATCACTCCTGTGTTTTGTTTGTGCTGGGATTCACTTCAGATGCTCCAGCACCACACGGGAGCATCCCTCCCATCCATATCACTGCCTGAGCTGGGGAGGAAAGTTTGGCTCACTGAGCCGTGATCTGCAAAACATTTGTGCTGCTCAGGCCTCCTGGGCAGGGACCGGATGGAGCAGAGCCATCCAGTGCAATTCCCTGCCTGATTCCCTGACCAGATACATCCAGAAGCGGTGAATAAAAAACCCACAGTCTTCCTCATGGAAAGGATAATTAACCCAAGAGCTGCCAAGTGTGGGGTGGCAAATCCCCAGTGATGGGAAGCGCACAACCAGCACCTGCAAGTCAGCCGGTGCCCAGCACGGGGGGAAGCTGCAGCACAGGCAGGTGGAGGGTGAGCAGAACTGCTCCATCGCCACTGGATTTGCCATCCCTGGTAATTAATGCTGCAGAGTGACACTTGAAAGAGCCTCTGCTGACAGCCCCGGTGACGATCCTGCTTGGAGCCCGCTGACGACTTATCACAAGGCAACACAGCAAGAGCAGCGAGGAGAGCTTTTCCCACGGGAGCTGGTGGATTCCCCGGAATGCAGGCACAGCTCCACACCCATCCCCAGAGACCACAATGAAACCTGGCAGTGCCAGCTGGGCACCAGGGAAAGGCTGATCTTATCGGAGCCGTGCTCCAGCTGGGTGTCCTGCCACGCATCCACCTTCAATCCAGCCGCACACGGCCGTGCCCGAGCAGAACTGGCTTCCAGTCCCTGGGCATCCCCAGGTGCCTGGTGTCTGCTCACACCAGCTGCAGCTTCTCCACCCCACCTGCCCCATACCCACAGGAATCTGGCTGTGACTGCTGCTTGCATGCAGGTCAAAGGCCCTGTGAGCAGCAGGTCTGAATGGACACATTTCCCCTGCGTGTGCCACCAGGTCAGAGTGGAAAGCCCACAGCACATATATTTATATCTGCAGTCTAGAAACTCTAGATCTGAACCGCAGCCACCTTGTCCTGGGCAATCCAGGCTCTAAGCAGGTTCAGCAGAGAGGAGTAAGTAGCACATACCATAGCTTGGCTCCCTGAGCAGAGCCTCATGCAAGAGGGAAAAGTGCCCATCTGGGAGGAAACATATGGTGAACTGGCACAGTCTGGAAGGATCAGACTAGGCAAGGCACAAACCTGCCTCAATCCAAGGTGCAAAGCCTGACAGCATCACAAGCAGAGCTGGTGGGAGCATTTGGGAACATCTCTCCCAGCCCAGGAATCCTACAGGCAGCTTCCAGCTTGGGGCAGGGAGTTCAGCCTGTGTAAGTTCTTTACTGCCAGTTCCGGAAGCCCTTGGATAGTTTAATATTCTGCTCTAGATCTTGTTTGCTATTTTGTTTTGAAGAGCACTGAAACGCAGTTACTGCTGTCTTCCCCACTCACACAACTCTAAATAATTTATAGAAAAGTGAAACAAAGAAGAGAATATGAAAGAAGAAAGAAGGTAGCTTGGTTACGACGTATGAAGGCTTTCATTTGTTCATTCTCACTGAGGAGAGGGTTGAGGAAACATCTCTTAACCCCATGGGCTGGTAACCCCCAGACACACACCAAGGGATGCCAACAGGGATGCTCAGAGCAGCGCTCGAGGATGGCAGACTGACCCCGGAGCACCTCCAAATCTGTTTGAGCAACAATAACCATCACCATCATCACAACCTTGTCTAAAAGGGGAAAGAGTAAAGAGCATTTAAAGGGTGGAAGAAACAACCTCAGCCACAACCTATGACCATCATGAGGGCAGGGAGCTGCTTTCCAGACACACTGCATCACCTAGGCTATCCCTGGCTACTCCATGGAGACAAAAAGAGTCCCTGTCCCCATCCGTGCCACTGTGGCTGCTTAGTCTGTCTGGGAAGCCCACACAAGAAGGGAAGGATGGTTCAGCAACACTCCAAGATCCCTTCCCTGCACAGAGCCAGCCAGCACATCCCCCTTCCTTGCTCCTGCTGGAGTCACTCACAGCACTAACAATCAGAGCTAACGTGCTTTGCTTTTGTTTATTCAAATGCATTTTACTGTTCGTTGCAGGTGAACAATATTAAATGGCTCATAATAACATTTCAATAAGCAGAGGTGGGTGTAGCAGCTTCTGATAGACAGACTTTAGAAATGCAAGCAATCAAGTGTGCATTAGCCAAAATACCCTGGGGAACTCGCTGCTCCCCAGCAGAGCAGAGAGAGAAAAGCCACAAACCTTTCTTCTCGTAGTCAGGTTTCTCCTCCCCGCCCCGGCCCAGGCTCTCCAGCGTCCTTGTCACCTGGCTGCCAAACTCATCCTCCCTGGTGCTGGGCTCCGCTCGCCGCGGGGTCTCTTCCTCCTCCTCGTCCTCGTAGTCGTCCAGGATGGGGGTCTCCCGGATAGGCACCCCGATGACCGAGTTGTGGGCCTGCAGGCGCGAGTTGCGGAAGCTCTCGCGGGCCTGGGGGCCCAGCAGCACCGAGGGGATGTAGTGGATCTCGTGGGTGGCCTCGGTGCTGGCGCTCTTCTGCGGGATGCGGCGGCGCTTGTGCCAGCGCCGCTGGGCGTACAGGGCCACCATGAACACCAGCAGCAGCAGCAGCAGCGCGATCAGCCCGCCCTGCAGAGAGAGCAAAGGGCACGGTCAGGACGGCACGGGGCGCAGGGAGGGGTGATGGGATGCTGCAGTGTCCATAGAATCACAGAATGATGGGTGGATGAGACCTTAAAGCCCATCTCATTCCACCCCCCCTGCCATGGGCAGGGACAGCTTCCCCTAGAGCAGGTTGCTCAAAGCCTCACTCAACCTGGCCTTGGACACTTCCAGGGATGGAGCACCTACAACTTCCCTGAACAACCTATTCCAGTGCTTCACCTCCCCAGAGTACCCTTCCATCCACACCCCCTGAACCGCACACAGGTGGATTCATGGAGCAGCCGCCTCTCGGGTGTGAGGTCATGGACAGGTACATCAGGATGCCAGAGGTGGCCTTCAGCTGAGAACGGCACAGTGACACCCCTGGCTCAACTCTGCCCATTCTCCCAGGGACTTTGTTCTTTCCACCTCACTTCTTGGGACCCCCAGGCCCCCTGCACGTGGGGAGATGGGGAATGGGGATGATCACATCCCACCACTTAGGAGAAAAAACCTCATTAAAACAACCCAGCCATCATCCAGGAGCAATAAAGCCTTAGCAGAGACACACATTTCCCAGAAATGATGGTGCAACAAATGGCCCCTCACAGGCGAGGCTCCCAAGGCGTGGTTACCCCAGCTCCAACATTTTTGGTCTGACTTCCCTATGGTTTCAAGATCAACTGCAGAGCTGGGGGCACAGCACAACGTATTCCAGACCCTGACCTTCTCTACTAAGCTCTTGTCTTTCCCCTCCTCCAAATCTTATTCAATACAGCTCTCAACAATCTTAACATTAAAAATAAAAACCTTTAACAAAAAAATAAACTTCCAAATACCTGTATGTACATGGAAGTAGCATGTCCTCTCAAAGGAGCCTGGCTAGGGAGTACCAAAGGGAGCCAGCCCTGCCTCTGCCTGCTCTGAAGTTAAATTCATCCCCACACACACACAAGAGCCGTGCCTGTGCCAGCTCTGAGCCTCTTAATCTCTGCAGCATCGTAGCAATTTTATCCCGTGGCAGACAAGCAAGGCAGGGCATGTACATCAGGAGCAGCACGAGCGGCCAGGGCTTTGCAGCATGACAGGAACAGCCAGGGCAGGGCAGGCGTTCCTTGGGCACCTGGGATGCCACAGCCCAGAGCTGCGCCAAGCTCTACAGCAAAGCGGAGGCGTGAAAATATTCCCTCTGCATTCCATACAAAGCACCAGGCTGCACTTGGAGCACGGCCCTGACTCCTAAACAGGAGCAGCTGTAAGGAGGTGGCACTGGAAAGCGCAGTTCACAGGATGAGTTACCTCGGGAGAGGCCTCAGGAGCTGGAGCGGAGCAGAGATGTTTCCCTGCACCACAACCTGCTGCAGAGAGGGGCCCAGCCCAGCATCCCGCGTTTCAGGATCCCCTCCTCTCCTGCAAAATGTCCCTAGCAGATGCAGGACTCGAGGGTTCAGGACACTGCTCAGCTCGAGTTCCCCAATTTGTGTGACAAGCACCATGAGGAAAGGTGTTTTACTGTCCAGGAGAGGCTCAGAGATCCCTGCACGGCAGAGGGCAGGGCTTGGTGAGCAGCCCAGGTTTATGCCCTGCAGTACCAGGGCACTTCAAGGACCAGAGGGATGAGGACCCATCATGGCCTTCCACGCTCAGAAACAAGAACCAGCATGGACACCTCAACCTGGCAGAGCAGACACGAGTTTCCTTGGATTTGCACAGTGTCTGACACAGGGAGACCTCAGAGCATCCCAGGAGCTCCATGGCCTGAGCCAACCACACCCAGTGGCATTTCCTCAGAAATCCAGTCTGCAGGAGAGAAACCATGGCACACCAGAAGGGAGGCCATGCCGGCTGACAAGGACACAGCAGGGCCACAAACTTCAACACAACAAACCCCGCTGCAGAACCAGGTCTGGCTCATGTGCCAGCATCCTCACAGCAGAGAGAAGGTTCTCATGGTCCAGAAGGGGTTCAGAACAACACTCGGGGATGTGATTGCTGGGAAAAATCTTCTCCAAGGCCTTCACCACCAAATCCCTGAGCTGCCCAGCTGGATATCACTCACACCTTGGTGCACTCTGCCACTGGAAAGTGGCTGCAGGGCAGAGCACTCTGCATCCATGGGCACACAGGTACTCACTCTCCATGGAAAAGCAAAACCAGAGACATCCCAGATGCTTAGAAAAGGTCAAGGTGACAGAAGAAGCCTTGGAGGAGCAGCTGTGCCAGCTGGACCCAAGGAAGGGGTTCAGGCACCCATGGCAGGCCTGGGACTGTGGATCTTCCTGGCTGGGCTCACCTTTTATCGGCCCCTGGGAAATGGCCTGGAGAAAATAAACCTGTTAGCATATTAAATAAAGATCTCTCTGCTTGGGAGAACCTACAAGAAGGCATAAAGGCACAGAGGTTACTGGTGTGCCATTCCCCCTCTGACTCAAGAATGACAGGGCTGGCTCAAGGAAGCCGAGGGCTCCCAGCCCAGCCCAGCTACAACTCCCACATCCTTTGGGGATGAGCCAGAGATCTCTGCTCAGCCAGTCACTGAGACAACGGCCCCTCTCTGCCTGGGAAAGGCTGGGGGTGCCCGTGCCAGTCCCTTGGGAGAGCACCACAGGCTCATCACAGGCAGCTCAGTTCCAATGTGCTCCTTTCATCCCTGACCCTGCGCCAGCAGCTGCTTGTTTAACCACGCCACACACGCCGGGAGAGCTTCCTGGGAAAAAGGGGAAAAAAAAAAAAAAAGTCAAATTTAGGAGGCATTCAAGCCAGCCTCATTTTAATCTATTTTTCGTGTTAAATTATCCAACTGAGGGAGCGGGAGAGAGAAAGGGGAAAGAAGGGATAATACGAGAAATGTTTTATTTGACAACGTGTCATTCGGAAACTGATTATTTCTGTCTCCGAGCTTTTTAATATTCCCAAACAATGGCCGAGCCGCGCGGGGATTTGGTATTCTAAGGCTGGATTTATAATACTCTGTTCTGCAGTGATAAGAACACGGGCCTTTAATCCTCTGAGCTGTGAACACGCATATTCTCCCACGTAATGTCCTTCCTGCCATCCTCCCGCTGCCCTGGGCTGGCCGAGCAGGAGCCACCGGCACCAGAGTGTTCCCAAGATCCACAGGAGAGGAAAAGGAATAGGAGAAGGAAGATGGGGGAGAAGAGGGATGGTGGGAACAACCCACACATGGAAAGAACTGCAGGGCTTGTGGCACCAGAGCCACAGCTGAAGCTGTGAGAGCAGCAAGGCTGGGACTTATTTGAAGCCCAGAAGGAAAATCAACGGGAGAGGCCACCCTGAAGGCCAAGAGACTGGACCCTCACACAAATTATGAAGGCTGCCAAGCTGTTGGATTTGAGGGCCATCACTCTTTAGGAATCTTTGAGATGCTGAACAATTTCCAGGCAGCAAGAGGAGGCATCGCTGCTTTGAACACAAGAACCACCCTGCCCCACCAACCAGCGAAAGACAAGGGAGTTCCACTGCTCCTCAGGGGTCCAGACAAACTTTCTTGCAACAGCCTCTGGCCTTTCCAACTCTGCTCCCCACAGTGGGGAGATGTGCTGTGATCCGTGCTGGGATTCCTTGCAGGAATCCTCCATCTCTGCAGCCTTGCAGTCACACAGTGACCCAGCCCAGCTGTTCAGAAATCAAGCCCTGACAGTCTTCCAGCTGCCACACCGAGAGGGCTCAAGTCACAGAAGAAAGTCCCAGGCTGGAGGGGATAGTTTGGGCTGGGCACACCTCTTACACCACAGCATCCCTTCTGCAGGTCAAAGCAAAGCCGGTGCTAAGCAGCACAGCGCTCAAGTCTGTGCTGACCTGGGCCCCTTCCTCCCAACACCAACACAAGGTTTTGTCCTGAGGTAAAAATATCCTTCTTTCTTTCCTAACTTGAAGCCATTTATTGGCCAACATTGTGCTGGCAACCAGCCCCATTGCTACTGACCTGCTGCTGGATGAAGCAGGGCTCTCCCAGCCCCGGACATCGCCCCAAGGACAGTCCCCCAGGGACAGCTCAAGGACCTCCTGCCACTTCCCGGGCTGAACGAGCCCCCAGTGCTGGAGCATCACGTCCCCTGCATCAGCCCAGCAGGTGAATTAAGGTGAGCAATCAGGTATCAGCAATAACCACACAACCCTCGGGGCTCTTCACACCGTGCACTTTTCCTTTCCTTCCTTTTTGGCTGTGAAGGTAATTAAACACTAGGACAATTTACCAAGGGGTGTAGTGGATTATCCATCACTGTCAATTTTAATTTTTTTTTTTAAATCAAGCCTGGATGCTTTTTAAAAAGTCATACTTTTTTTCAAATGAGAAATAGAGGCTTCAGGGCATTCTTGCACCCTGTGCAGCTCTGAGGGCACAGCAGATGATCCCACGGTCCCTTCTTGAATTCCACTCACCCCAATTTTGGCTTTCCCACATTTCAAAGCTCCACAGTATCTTATCTCTCATCTCGGGCATTTCATCCCCTCCCAGGTTAACCCAGACACACCAAGCACCACCAGACCCTGGATGCAAAGAGAGGTCAGGCAGAGCTGACCCACATGCACAAATCACAGCCACCCCCTGCCAGCCCAAACCCCGACAGGCTGCGGGGCCAGTGATGAGTGAGCTGGAGCCCATGGATGAGTGAGCACCGGGCAGGGGAACTGAGGCAGAGTGTGGGGATAGGACCAAGGACATGACAGCAAGCCAGCTTGAAGGCTAGAGAGGAAGAGACAAACACTAGGACTAAAATATATACACCTATGTACTCCAAAGGGATCTGGATCCAGCCCTGATCTCCAGACCACTCAACCCCATCTCTCTCTATAGGAGACAATGATGATACACAGGGCAAATCTCCTAAAAATACAACATTTCCTCCCTGTACATTTCAAATCCCCATTCAAGCACAGCTTCACCAAGGTGCTTAACCACACACTCAACTTTAAATATCTGTTTAATTCCCATTACAGTCCATGAGCCTATAGCACACGCCTCAGCGCTTTGCTGAGCAGGGACAGCTCCTTGAATTGCAGCCCAAAGAGAACTGTGTTATCTCTCTTTTTTCCCTTCTTTCCACAGCTCACCACCTCCCTGAGCTACAGGTATGACTGGGGCACTGTCTTCTGGTGGTGTTGTTATCACAACTGTGCCACCCCACCCTGCCCAGAGGTGACAGCACCCCCGAACCACCCTCTCTGAACGGGTGCAAGGAGCACAGGATGTGGCCCAGGGGTTTGAGGAAGGGTTCCCACGGGATGGCTCCATCCAGAGCATGCAGATCCTCCTGCCATGCTGTACATCCACACACAGGGCATAAATGCAATAGTATACACAGTCCTGTAAACTGCAACACACGCACATGCAGTGAGAGTTACAGTTGCTGTGGGAACCACAACTTTAAAATCTCTGACTCTTCCATGTTAAAAAAAAAAAAAAAGAACAAGTCAGAAAACAAGTCACATTTTCATAATTTTTTTTTTTTTAAAGCCACGCTCAGTTTTGTTTTGCTGTTTCATGCAAGAAGGGAAACAAAAGAAGGAGTAAACCTGCCAATCAGCTTTTCTGTGCTGCTCAGACATGCGATGTGATGTTCCAGTAAATGTTTATTTGAAAGGTCTCCCAGGCACCGGCTGTGTGCAAGCACCAAAACACACAACCCTCAATCACAGCCAACATGCCTGCGTGTCCTGAACTGCACATCTCGATAGGATAACAATTCAAAATGACTCCTAATCCATTTCTATTATGTAAAAAAAAGGCATTTATTTGCAACGAGCTGAAAGAGGAGGGCCGGAGGTGATTTTATTAAGCACCTGATTACCGGCTCTTTTTAAAGCCGGGGCACAGATTGCATAAATTGTGATTTTAATGCACGCTAAACGGTTCACCTAAATGGGCTGACCTGCTAACCCAGAGCCTGCCCTCAGAGAGGGAAGATTTTAAAATTCATAAGGTCTCCTGCGCTTGCGCTCATGTTTTACTAATGTGGGCAGCCTGGGAGCACAAAGCTGAGACAAAAACAAAAGCTTTTCTTTGCCCCCCAAGGAGTTTCAGTTCCAGAGCCCCATCCCTGCTCCACCTGAGCCGACAAGAGACCCCCGCACGTGCTCATCCCACTCAGCTCACTTCCACTCCACGCCCGAACTGCGTGTCATCCATATTCCAAAGGGGAGGAAGAATTCACTTGAATTAGGAAAAAACAACCTGGATTTTAAATAAAAGAGGCCACCTCATCCACAGTAAGTGTCTCTGAGGTTTCACTGGCCAGGATCGCCATGTGCTGCTCGCTGAGAGTGCCTAGGGCTGTGGCAGCACGAAAAGCACCTCCCAACGAAACACGGGGCTAAAGGAAAGTCCCTCGGAGACATCCCTGACATAATGTCCCTCTCTGCACCATCCTCAGCACAGAGCCCAAACCCTGATCATCCACGGGAACCCAGCTCAGGTGAGGAGCATCCCCACGCCACAGTCACACCCCAGCAAAGGCAGCTCCTGCCAGGGAAAGGGCAAATGGGAATCCACACAAACTGACTGCATGTGGCCCTAATACCTTCCCAACTGAGAGAGAAAAGCAATGAAGTCCTCCAGGGTTCAGTTTCAGCATGGCTTCACCAAAATCACCAGTAACTTCCAGGGATGGAAGGCACTTGCCATGGGAGGTCCCAAAGTCACAGCCACTGCGGGAGCCCTGATCCACCCAGCTGCCCCTCACCCCTTCCAAACAAAGGTTTAACAAAAGCTAAAGCAAGGTCTCAAATTAGGAGGATTATTACAATATCCGCCAGCACAGCATTTGCTTGCAAGTAATGAAATATAATTAAAAGTAAAGAACACTTGTCAGATAAATGACAAACATGTACTGCTGTTGCAAAAGTACCTTTGCTTGTTTTTTTTAATAATTGTGTTTATCCGCTTCCTCACTAATTTGCAAAAAATGCAGCTAATTCTCAGTGGATCTCACAACCATTAGTGCGAATTAATGCTGTTCCCACTGTATATTCTGCATATATTAGAAAAAAGAATAATCTAATAAGAGATGCACATCTCCGGGTGAGGGAACACGAGCACGATTCACATCGTGCCTCCAGCTCCCGAGCCCCAGAGAGGGACACGGTACAACACCCGTTCTGCTCAATTAACCAGCCCACTTTTGGGGCTGCCAGACCTTGGCCACTTGTCCAGAAAACGTGGCAGAGGAGCAGAAATTCACCGTACACACAGGGACTTCTCAGAGAGCCAAACACCTCCAAACCCTGTTGATGGACCAGGTCTCCTCTGCAGGGGTTGTGTTGTTGCTCTACCCATGGCGAAGATGGGAGATAGACTGGAAAAGGGGTTTAGCATTTATTTATGGACTTCTCAAACAATTTCTGGAGCGAGGAGGCAATGGGAAGGTGCTATTGTGCACACAGACATGAAGGAAAAGAGCTTGTTTCGCTGGCAGTGGGTGTTTTTTGGGAACAATCCAGCCTATTGTGTAAAAAAGAAAAAAAAAAAACCCTAAAACAACAACCCACAAAAAACAAACCCTGCCTTACTATAATCAAAGTGCAAACATTTCAGCATAATGAACATAAACAGCTGAATGAACACAAACCACAGCCTTCCAGAAGGAGAGGGAGGGTATTCAAACACAGTATCAGGTCTAAAGCCTCCACGCACGTGCCCACATGGCATCTGGCATCCGAAGGTACCTTGGAATTCTGGCATCATAACTCACACGGCAGGAGTTACACACCACAGCCCCCACACCCTGAAAGAATCCTCCTCTGGTACCTTGGGCATCACACACCAAAGGGAAAAAACAACCCAAATCTAAAGTTTTATCAATTTTCATTTATGACCTGATAATAAATTTGAAAACTGTGCTGCCCCCCAAGTAGCACAGAGCAGGGAGATCCAAGACTTTGATTTAAAGAAAAGATCCGAGACCTCAGGAACCCCACAAGCCTCCTCTCCCAAAACACCGCAGCTATTCTCAGCAGGCTGTTAAGAGCCCAGTTAAATACAGCACTTAACCACACACTTAGCTCCCATTAACTTCACTGGAACCTCGCATGCAGATAAAATTTATCCCGTGTTTCAGGGATTTTTCATCTCCCAGGGCTTTTTCATCTCCCTGACATGAACGGAGAGTTCCCTCACTCCGTTCTCCATGTGATGCCTCCAAACCACCTTGGGGCTCAGCACAGTGGAAAAACAAACCCACGAGGATGGGTTTTCCTGCTGTAAAGCTCCCACACGAGCCCACAGAAACCTTTTTGTTCTGCAGCACATCTTGACAAAACTGCTCCTTTTTCACCCAGCCCCCTTGCTGTATCAGTGGGGAATATTAAAGTATGGGAATGCACCAGATTTGGTTTAGTCTTGTTCTTTGAAGGGCATGAGACCAACGAACCCTTTCCCGGGAGAAGGGAGGACAGGGCACCCTGTCACTGGGCTGAGAAAAGCTGAACTCGCACCTGCCCCAGGGCCCTTTGCACCCTCAGCTCTGAAGAGCTCTGCACACCCTGGGGACAGCCCCCGTCCCCAAACTCCTGCAACTCAAGTCCTTTTTTTTTTTTT
>VZTE01001632.1:231333-300919 GCA_013397775.1 Eulacestoma nigropectus | reverse complement strand
CCCCCCCCCCCCCAGCCAGCAGCAGCTGAGAAAGTGCCCGTTTGGAAGTGGGAAAGGATTCATTTCAATTAAACATGCCTCGTGCTCCAATCGAAACCAATTAATTCTCCCCATCTGAAAGCTGATTAGCCGGGCTATCTGGGTAAATGGATAATAACAGGGTAATAACCCCCTCCCCGTGCACACACCGGGGCCACCGTCAGGTTTTTGACACCGCATCTCCAGCCTAATTGCAGCATCTGTGAATAACTGCGGAGCAGATCCCAGCTCCATCCCTGGCAGCAGGCAGGCAGCAGGCGAGGATGGCCACTGGAGCCAGCCTGACATCCCGTTACTGCTCCCAGGCTTCAAACAGGGCTCTGAGCAAGCAAAGCTGCTCCTCCAACCCCAAAAGCTCCCTCATCCCCCTGGAAGCTCTGCTGGGCACTGGCATGGCAGCTCCCAGCTCTCCAGCCCTGTCCCTTCCCCTGGCTGTGAGTACCCAGTGTAACTCTGCTGCTCATCTGCCTTCCTCATCCTCCCTCTGGAATGTGCTCCCACCCAGCCCAGCCGGGGACAGACACCGGGAACACCAAGGCACTGGGGTTAATGGGCACCTCAGCCCAAGCCAGCCTAGCAGCCCCTCAGTTTAGCATCCCCCACTAACTCAGGCTCCTGAAGCTGCTCCGGGCCTCAGCCCCTGATGTCCTCAGGGAGTTCAAACAGCTGAACCCAGACATGGGGACGGCAGGAGAGAGCAGGGGAAGGCACAAAGCCATCCCACTCTTCTGTGACTCTCCTTCCCTCCAGTTCCATCCGTCACCCCCAGCGTCACCTCAGCCCTGGCCCCACAGCCTGACTCCTCAGGTCCCAGACAAGGGGCAGCAACTGGGGAGCTAGTGGCAGGAATTTTCCATCTCTGCTCCCTATTTTTTTCCTCACAACTGGGAAGTGTTGACCAGCTAAAACCCACTTTTCCAATGGTGTATTTTTGGTTAAGAGCAAACACGGAGCCAAACTGTGAACAGAGCAAAACAAAGACCTCAATCCTGCTGCCATTTTCTAATCAAATTTCCTTTTACTAATTTGACAGGCCTGTTTTGAAAATCTAAATTTAAAGCTAAAATGAAGTTAGATTCCACAGCTAAACAGGAATCGAGACAAAATGTTTCAAATGCAGCTAATAAAACCCTTCTGCCCACACCTTTGGGCTCACAAAGCTCCTCTCCACTCCTTGTTTGTTGAGTACTGAGCTTTAGTTTGCTCACTCCCTCCACCATGCACAGGCATCCCCCAGCAGTTCATTTTTAGCTTGTAGGAGGCAGGAAAACAACTTCCACCCAGCTCCATCTCCTCGATGTGGTGCCTGTCCTGCCAGCTGCCCTGAGCTCACAACTAAGCTAAATTAAGCCCAGTTTAGGCAATGCTCCCACCTTCAGAGGAGCCCTGCAAAAGAAACAGCCTGGCCTGAGGGGAAAGAATGAACGGGAGATGAATATCCAGCCGTGTGAGCTCCTGGAGAGGCTCACCTGGCTGGCAAGGAGAGGAGGGAGCTCCGGGGTGGAGAGCAGCACCCTTTGAGAGGCAGCACTGACCTGCACAAGCTCCTCCACCTTTCAACGCCCCCCTGCCTTGCTCCAAACAAAAAGCCTCTTGCTCCCCAGGGGCTCAGCTGTTGTCCTCAGCATCTGGCCTTCTTTCAGGCTTTTATCACACCAGAGTAATTTCCCACAGAACAAAGGAAGCCAAAAAAGAATGGAATCTCTAGTGCTACGGACAGAGCGCTGGAAACCTGGTGGTTCAGCGTTTCTGGTCCGTGCCTTCGATCCGTGGACAAGCCCTTGGAAAAGCTCCCTCAGGGAGCAGCCCTGCCCCTGTTTCACGGGAGTGGGACTAGAATAAATCCATAAATCCCAGGATAAATGCAGTAGAGCGTGCTGGGAAGCATAGAAGAGCAGCACCGTTACTGATCTAAGACCAGGTGCCCTCACACAAGTTGGACAGGGGTGTGGGTTTTAAAACCAGATGCTGAATGTGTCTTGCACAGACCAAACAGGAGCTCCAGGGAATGAAATCCCAGAACCCAGAGCCTCAGCAATCCATGTACCTGCCTCAGGCACCAAATGTCCCTGCTCCTGCAGGGATGAGTTTCTGGACAGAGAGGAATGGACCTGGCATCACAGAGCACGGGTGTAACCCCGTGTTAGAGGGCATCTTGAAAAGAAAACAGATGTGTTTAGACCCCTCCTCTTCAAAAGCAGCAGCTCTGGTTGCCCTCCACCCCTGTAGCCCTGGGGGGATGCCAGCCTGCATCCCTGCGTGCTGCCAGGAGCCAGGGACTGGCAGCGAAATCCTCAGAGCAAAACATTTACAGGAGAAGGGTTTCCATCCATCACTTCGAACTTCCTGCTTATTTAAATCAGTCCAAACACTGCAAAAGTTATCTGAAATGCTCGGCTGTCGCAAAGCTGGGCTGGAGGCAGAGCACTGGTGGGGCTGCTCGTCCCTGATCTGTGTCAGACAGGGCAGGCTGAAACAACCGCCCACAAGGACCGGGAATTCTTGCAGAACAGGACAGAGAAACATCCATCACCAGGGACACAGGGTTATTGATCCTGCCCGAGGGCATAGAGGTGGATTCAATGACCGCTCCAAATCCCTTCCACTCCACAGATCCTAGAGAAAAGGAAATCTTCATCTTGCAAAACCCTTGAGAATAAAGTGCTCCCCTGAGTGTCCCAAGGGATGGCAGTGCCATCGGAAGGGTTGGGGTACGAAGCAGCAACTCCCCTACTTAAAAAAACCCCAAACAACCTCAAAACAAACAATCCAAAAAAGGCAAAACAAAAACCAAAGAAACAAAACCCACTCTGGAGTCACACCTTCCACAGCCAAACCACTTCAGCATTAACCTGAAAAACTTGTTTAAGAGAACGACAAGGAAAAGTTACCAAATACACTGATGCAGCCTGGGGCACGCAGGTGAACCTTCCATGCACACCCACACCCCTGCCTCGGCCACCTCCCAGCCCCAGGGACTGAGGGCAGCATTCCTGGAGGTTCAGTGCAGTGAGGGGCACTGAGAGGTGCAAGGAGAGCCACGGTCATTGGCTCATCCACTCCATGTTCCAGTTTTCAATATTTGCACTGTCAGGATGTTTTCCAAACACAGATAATCGTTTAAACCCGAAACTTCTTAGGAAAAAAAAATGCACAATTAGCAATTCCCCCACTAATTAGGAAAGGAAGAAAGAAGTCCAAAGCAGAATTTGTCTGCATAAAACAGAAGAGAGAAATGAAATAGCTA
Organism: Eulacestoma nigropectus; assembly: GCA_013397775.1. Taxonomy (NCBI): domain Eukaryota; kingdom Metazoa; phylum Chordata; class Aves; order Passeriformes; genus Eulacestoma; species Eulacestoma nigropectus. Next base: position 297,633 of record VZTE01001632.1, on the reverse strand, counting down.
CATATGAATGCAGTCAAACTGAAAATTAGTGTCATGGTTCTTATTCCTGTGCATGACACCCTTCAGATCCCAGCTCAGTAAAAAAATAAATATACCCATAGCTATATGGAGTTTATATTTCATGGATATACATGCACACACATGAACAGAGACACGGAATAGCAGGGAGAGCTCTGGTCACAGTCAGCTGTTGAAGGGTCCTGGTGGGATGCTCAGAGGGACTTAGGGGACCCCCCGAGCTGAGATGCTGAACAAGGGAACGGGCACATGGGAACACATCAGCTGTGCCACGGAGAAGGTCAGGGAAGCACGTGGCCTGCACACAGGCTTCTGGAAGAGGATGACCTCACCCTCCTCAGCAATTTTTAGGGCTGGTGCATCGTTAGCCAGGTCTCCAGCTGCCCTCCCTCCAGGGCACAAGAGGATCAAGTGTGTTCTTCTCTGCTATTATACCAGACACGAGCTTACGCACATCCTCCTGTGTGACACAGCTTCAAGGCTACAGGGTCAAGCTGCCAGGGCTTGTCTGAGCTCCAGAGCCCTTCTCCAGGACAGCCACACTGCTGTCACCTCACTCAGGGACAGGCCTTTTTGCGGGCAAGAGACCTACTGAGACACACATGCAGCAGCTGGGGAGACAGCCCACCTTTCAAACTGAGTTCCTCTCCCAGGGAAGGTCAAGCTGTTCCCAAAATCAGGAGGGGTTTCACTCTCAGCCCTCCAGCTTCTGCACATATTCCCCCATGCTCATGCTGTACTCTCCCGCACCCAGCCCCATTTCTCTCTTGCATTTACACAAAGCCTGAAATCCCTTCCAAAGCAAACTCGTGTTTTACTTCAGTACCACCATGATCTGTGAGGGGAATCACAAGACCCTCTTCTCTGCAGAAACCCCCTTTGCCTTCACCTCTCCCTTTTCTGCTCCTCATCCCTCCCCCACGTCAAACAAGGATGTTCCACAGCCTTGCCAAGTGTTTTGGGAAGAGCCTGAAGGACACAAGAACAGCTCCTGAAGAACAGCTTAGCACTGGCTACTGCATCAGCTGCTCTCCTGACCAACATCCCGCTGCTGCTGCCTGTCATCTACAGGACGTGGGAAGCCAAAAACCAGACAAGGAAGACAGGAGGAGAAATATCTACCTGTCTCCAGCTTCCCAGCCCCAGGAACCAGCAGAATTTGAGCACAGCCACAGCTCCAGCCCTGCACAATTATTTCACAAAAGGGGGAGCAGGGGGTGAGCAGAAGCACCCCAATAACACAGGAGCTCTCCCAGCTTTTTGAAGACATATGGCTCCTCTCCATACTTCAAGCAGTGACTCCTCCACGCTTCCAAATTACAGCTGCCTAAGCTGTTTCTGCAGATATTTCCTCTTTCTATGCAATCATTTGGCTAATAAGATGAGCAGGCTGGGCTCATTTATTTTGGACACTGTTCGTGGGTCATTAGCAGAAAGGCTAATCATTGCATTGGCAGAAAATATCACTTCTGCTTCAGAGCTGGCTGCACAGCACGGGGAGGGGGAGAGAGAGCAGGAGCCCAACAGAGCCTTAAAAAAAAAAAAAAAAAAACAACAAAACAACAAAACCTGCTCAAGCATAATCAAAATTCCTTTTGCATTGCACTTTNAAAAACAACAAAACAACAAAACCCAAGTTACACTGCTGTAGAAGTGGAATTTTCCTCTGCCATTTCCTCAGGTGCCTGCTGTTAGGATGAAGCGGACAGACTTCAGTGCCCGAGGCAGCTCTGCGGAGCTCGCGCTCCCTCTCCCATGCACGTGCCACCTCTAAGGGCCCAGAGAAGGAGCGATGCTGGCAGCAGCAGCCCGGCCTTCCTAAGCCACAGCAACACAGCAACGTGTCCTGGTGATGCTCAGCTCTCCGGGGAAGCACTGTCATCCTCACCCACAGACAAATGCAGGTGGGATGCAAAGAGCCCCATGGCACAAGAGCCCTTTCTGGGATGGTTTGGGGTTAGCAGAGCAGATCAGTTGTGATGCCTGTGCTCTGCCCACAGCACCTGAGCGCTAAAATCCACCTACAGAGACATTTAAAGAGCAATCTGCATTCAGTGTGAAGGCTGGAGTGCCGGGGGGGATGCAGAACCACAGGGTATTTGTGGAGTTGAAGCCTGAATTTCCAGGAGACACAGCAAAGCTGAACCCTTCCCGTTTCTCTCTCGAGAGGTGACAACAGAAGTGAAGACAAAGTTCTGAGACACAGCCGTGCCAAAACAGCAGCACTGAGAGCAAAGCTGCTCCCCAGGCTCCGCTGCTCCAAAATCACCTCTCTCCAAAGGCCCTGGGAGAAGCTTTGCCCTGCGGATATCGGCCCAGGCAGAGCACAGGGACACAGAGCTGCTCCTGCTCCCACCTCACTGCAGCTGCTGCCTTCACCCACTGCCCTGGCAAGGGCAGAAATGGAAGTGCTTGAGGGGAACAGCTGGCCAGGGCACAGGTTGCTCCCTTCCCCAGCGGATACACAGCCAGCACGCCTCCTGCTCTCCTCCTCCAGCTTCTGCTGGCCCCAGATGTCCTGGCCGTGTGCGCTGCCAACGGTGCCATGACCTTGGCTGCTCTCAGCAGCATCCTTGGGGCAAGCGCAGGATGGGGCTCCCACCTCCTCTGGGAGGCTTTCAGCAGATGTCCATCAGCTCTGTGCTTCCCCTCCTGCCCTCCAGCACCACAGCCAGGAGCCCCAACACACTTCCCAATTGGTTATACCAGGAGGGAGCTGGGCAGGGGCACGGCGTGGCAATATTGGGAGGAGGGACACCAGGAATTTGTCCCTGGAGTGCTCCAGCTTGCCTTGAGCCACCCATGCTGAGCCTCTTCCTGCTATCCCCACGGGAGCATCGTGCTGTGCTCTCCAGGCCAAGCCTCTCCGGCCCCACGGCAGAGCCGGCTGCTCCCTGGGGAGCCCTGCGACAGACAGGGAGCCGGGCTGGCTCTGCAGGGCTCTCCAGCCCGATAAAGGGAAGAAGATGATTTGGGAGCTAATTTAGAGCTCGGATTTCCGAAGTCTTTTCAGACTCCGAGGCTATTGGCAGGCAGTGTTACAGCCCCTGCCAGTCTCAGCAGCTCTGCAATGCCCTTCCCTTGGCAAGGGCAGCAGTGGGGAAAAAATAACACACAAAAAACAAGGGACATGTGATGGAGAGCTTGGCTGAAGGTTCCCTCCCCCCGCCGACCTGCGTGCCAAGGAGGAAGAGCACGGGGGAAAAAAAGTTAGAAGGAAAGAAAAAAATCCCACACTACTTGTTTGGCTACGTCCGAGCTGTGCCGATGGAGCTGCGGCAGGAGGTGAGCGGACACAGCCTGGGGCCATCGCTTCCTTCAGTGGCCAGGACAAAGCCATCACCCTCCCCACACCCCCCAGCCAGCACAGGGAGAGCAGGGCCCCCAGTGCCCCCTTCCCAGGCAGGAAGGAGCACTTCTGCACAGCCTCCCTGCACCCCACGCTGCTGTACGGAGCCCCAAAAGCGGGACCTTGCACTCATCCCCAGCAAACTCACAGAGATAAATGCTGCTGGCTGCACACTTATGCTGGCACGCTTCAGTGCATGGGGCTGGAACAGATTTTACCTCAAAATTTCATGGCCCAAAAAGGCAGGGTGGCGGGGAGGCTCTCTCCTCCCCAGCACACACAGCAGACCCCATGGAGGTGACTCCTCTGCTGAGGATGCTGTGCAGGAAGGAGCTCACCAGCACCCAGAGGGTACCAAGGGTGAAAACTTGCTGCTGAAGAATGACAGCATCTCCGGGAAGGACAGGATGAGGCCAACATTTAATTAACCTTTTTTTCAAAGGAGAAGGGAAGGAAGGAGATGGATCAGAAGAGCATAGGGACAACCCCAGCCATCCAAGGCAGGAACAGTCTGATGGCAGCACTCACACGCAGAACCCCCTGTCAGGGTGACAGCTCAGCGAGGGGGGATTCACCTGAGGAGGGGTGTACAGCCCCCACCCAGCCACTGCAGCAGAACAGGTGATGGGAAAACACTCCAGCCCGGAAAGGAGGGAGCCTGGATGCCAGCAGAGACACGGACACCAGCAAAGGCACGGTCAGGTGAAATGTGATCATTCTGGCAAAGAGACACACACCACATGACTGTCATTGACCCGCTCTTTGTGCGTCACAGCAGCAAGCTGGGCACCAGCCACCTCTGCGGGCTCAGCTGTCCCTGCAACACCTGGGATGCTGGAGGCAGCCTGGGAGCACAGCCCACTCACCTGCACCCAGTGCTTCCCCCACGGGGTGCCAGCTCCAGGGTGGGGTATACGGGGATAGACACAGCCAAATCCAAAGCAGTTGGGATCCTAAGGCAGGAGCAGCTGGGTTGAAAAATCTCTCTGTGTCTCTAAGCCCTCCCTGCAGAGCACGCTGAGGCTGCCGAGATGCTCACGTGAACCCCTCTCTCCCTGTCATGGGGAGACAGGAGAAACACAAGTGTTGAACAGCCCTTCTCATCCCTCCCTTCCCAGCACACAGGGCAGAGGTGGGAGAAGAACCAGGTCACTTCACTTCTCTCGTTTGACAAGGCTATTCCCCAGATCCCAGGACACAGCAGCAGCTAGTAGAACAACACCTCAGCCTCCTCCTCCTCCCCTCGGCCCCCAGACAGCCAGAGGAGGAGCTGGGCTGTGTGGCAAAGGCAGTTCAAGCACATGGAGAGGAGAATCACAGCATTCATCCCAGCACAAGCCACGAGCCTCTCAGGTGAATCTGGCCCCAAACCAGTACTGAGGATGCCTCGAGACAAGATCAAAGTAGCCCTCAAAAGGGAAGCTAAAATCTATGAGTCCCACCAGCATGGCCCGTCCCAACATGCCCAGACCTGATTCTCAAGGTGTTTGGTGCAAAACAGGACAAAAAAATTTTAAAAAGCAAAGAACAGCTGGCTGTGGCAGTGACAGCACCAGCCCCTCCTTGTAGCTCATGTGAGGTGGGCAGAAGAGCTTTCATGGCAATTTACACTCTTCCCCAGCCACACGGGGCATGGCCACATCCTTTCCACAGCCTCGGCCTAGGGGCACAAGCCTTACCTGATAACCAAATCCCCACCACAGCCCAGAGACATCTCACAGCTTGTCCGCTGGGTGCTGCAGGCACGAGGAATCCTCAGCACTGATTCAGGCTGTCCCTGGAGCTGCTGTCTCGTCCCTCTTTGTCTCCATGACTCGCAGCAATCACTGCTTTTGTTTGCAGTCTGTAAACAAGCCCTGTCCTCACCTACCCCTGCACCAGGGATGGCTGGCAGCCACCACTCCACCCTCACCCCACTCTTCCAAACCAGCACCCCAATATTCAGCCCTCAGCACATCCCAGCTGTGTGAGGGGATGAAGGACCAATGTCCAAGGGGATGAAGATGTGTCCGAACCCACCTGGGAGGGTGTGGGGGACAGTGTCTAAGAGCTACACACCCTGAATCCCCATCACGAGGAAGAGCAGTGGGAGAAGCAGCTGCCCTGAGCCATCCTGAGGCCCCAGACACCCCAAGGATGCAGGATGGGATCAGATCCTTGGTACCCAGCCCAGCCTTCACCTGCCTGGCCAAGCTGCATCCCAGCACCTGAGCTGGGAGAGTTTAAATCATTAATTTCTGAGGCAGAGGGAGGCTGGCAGGCCCAGTGCTGGCCTGAATAATGATGGATCTCTGGGAAAGGCCAAGTGAAACCTGCAGCTTAATCATGGTGAGATTCCCTTTAGGGCACTATCAGCACCCTCCAGCCAGACATTCCCCCACTGCAGCTTCCCACTCCCAGCACACGGGGCTGCCTGTCCCTTTACTTCTGCATTACCAAACCCACCCCAACCTCTGCAGAATGATGCTCCAAAGTTGCTAAATAAGCAGGTAAGATTCAACACTGGGGCTGCTGTCTGTGCCCCCAACAACTGCTGCTGGTTTCACCCTGAGCTCGGGTTTGGTGCAATGAGGAAACCCATGGCCAGGGCAGCAGGAGAGCTCAAGCTTGCCCAAGGAACAGCTGGTGAGGAGCTGCTACCCAGCTGCAGCTCTGGGAAGGGAAGTGGAGACACCTGACACTGCTAAAGCATCAGTGGTTTTGCTGCCATCCACCTGCAGGCAGGTTCCTCACCTTCCATCTGAAAAAAAAGTAAGTGGTCTCCTCTCCCCTGAGGAGCTAAAAAGGAGGCAGCTAGGAAGGAAAACCACCAGTTTTCCTGTTGGATAAAGGGAAACACAATGAACAAATGTCCAACCCCTGAAATCCAAGCGCATCCCAGCAGGGCTGGGGCTGATGTTCCCACTCACTCCCTCTCCAGCCACTGCCATAAATCCAGCCCCAGAAGCACCCACCTGAGGCATAGCTCAGCCAGTCAACCAGCTCCCTTCAAAAATAGTTATTTTCCTGCAGTTTTATAAAATCGGATTTTAATAATAAGAACTAATGCATTTTTTCTCTCTCCCCTTTTCCTTTGCTGCACATCTTGAGAGTTCATGACGAGGCTCCTGCTCGGAGCAGGCAGAGATCTTTTGAAAGCTGAAACGGAGCTCGTTCCCCCTCATCCGTCCGTGGGGATGGAGGAGGGAGGGAGGAGGTGGAGTGGGAGCAGTGGCAGGTAAAAATAACCATACTTGGCCTGATGTTGCTCCCAATTAAGCCGGTGGGAATTCTGCCCAACTTCCAAAGCAGCAAGACCCAGACACACACAAAAAGGGCTCTGCTGTATGAGCAGCCTAACCACGGCCAGAGAAAATCATGGATACGTGAGCTTCTTCCCCTGTTTCCTGCTGGTGGGAGTCTGAGCACCCCCTGCCCCGGGGCCAGGCACTGCAGAGGCTGCAGCCACTCCGAGGGTGGTGATCAGACCCACAGCACCACATCTCCTCTGCTCCAGGCACAGTTACTCCACACAGAGCTTGGAAAGGTTTTTTCCAGGAACGGTTTGTCTGCTCAGACAGTTTCACATCAGCTGAAACTAAAGTGTAAGTCGTTTTGGGGAGGATATAGAAAGTGTTGAAGAGTAGAAACATTTCATTCTGACACTTCCCTGAACAAAAAGCGCTCTGCCTTTTCACAGCATCACAGTGCCTTGTGAAACCAAGTCCAATTTATTTTTAAATGGAAAAAAAAAGGAAAGCCCAAACTGGGAGCAAATATATTTCTGGGGACAAATATAATATTGCATTTCATCCTGCCGTTAACACTTACTCCCATCTTCGGGATTCGCCAGTCCAATGAGAACTCAGCCTTTTGTGGTGCTGTAATGTAACATCTTTCACAACCACCTTGAAGCTGTTCTGCATGAGGCTGAGCACAGTTCACCTTCACACGAGCCAGTGCCTGACACCGACAACACTTGAACGGATGCAAACATTTCCAACTCACATTCAAACACAAGTAACAACTGAGAGCATCGAGAACTGCAGATAACACAAGGTTTGAAAGAAGAAAAAAAGGCATTTGTCTGATTGTCTGAACACCAGCCCAGCTTTCAAGCCCACAGGCATCCTCCTGGGGGTGTGAGAGCTGGGTGAGGCTCCTCACCCTGGGTCAGAGCCCATACTGTACCAACAGAAAGATGGAGATTATAATATTCCTGCTGAGAATAAAGAGTGTCAGGCATCCCCCAGGACAGCACAGCCTCACCAATGAGGGGACAACACCCTCCACCCTGCCAGCACCCGGCCAGGCAGTGCAAGGTCTGCATCCCAGGAAAACACTCTCCATCGTGAGGTACTGCCTCAGAGTCAGGGGCCACCCACACCCAGCCATCACTGGAGAAGGCAGCATCCACAGGAGTTTTCCTGGAATAACATTTCCTGACAATTCTAATGCCATATGTACTTTGGAGCCTGGCAGTTTAAAGCAATTAGATCCAGGCTGGGAGCTGCAAAGCATTTCTGTGTTTACGTCAATGTTTCAATGTACCAATCCAGCACTCCCTGCACTTTACACATAGGATCAGCACGGGGCTCCCACATGGAATTGCTCTCTCCAGGAGCCCAGCAGCTCTGTGAGAACCAGCCTGTGGAGGAGAGGGATGGAAACCAGGAGCTAAGGCAGAGCCACCTCACTGAAGCCTGAATTTCCATCTGCTTGTCCCACACTGGGGAAAAAAAAAAACCACCAAAAGGTCAGGCCACAAGCTACACTCTGCAACGCTGTGGATGTGAGTATTTCTTCCAGACAGATGGTGGCAAGGGGAAGAATGAGGAGGAGGAAGGAAGGGAACAATTCAAGAGAAGCCTCTGAGATCAGCAAACTGACAAAAATACCCTCTCGGTGCCGCTGGCAGCAGAGGGACCCGGCCCAGGGGCGAAGGGAGGCACAGAGCGTTCCCCACCCCGTGCCACGAGCTCAAGCTGCTCTGATGCTGCTCACCTCACTCTCAAAACCTTCCCTCTGGCGTTTTTTCCTTCATCTCCTCACAACTTCAGCATCCCCCTTTCCAGCTCTCACACCCCCTGACAACACCGGCCACTTTTCCAACGGGAGTTTTTACTTTTTCCCTTCCATCCTGGATTCTCGGCACGTCAAGGCTGGGGTAATTTTCTCAGGCTGCAGATCCCTCCCACGCCTCGATGCCATCTGCAAAAACCAAACCCCTTCCCAGTGCTTCCCATGGCTACTTTTCCCCCAGTACCAACTTCAATTGCTCTGGGAATTGAATAACATGAGAAAGTTAAGTTTGCTGCTCAGTTCAGATGAACTGAGAGCATTTATTCAGCCTTCCTTTATCAGAGACGCAAATCAAACACTCCAGTTACATATTTTAACACAGTGGGGTGGAAAAAGTCTGATGGAGAGAAAGCCATAAAGGGTCTAATGTATGCACTGGAGCTAAGGTGGAAAACTGAGAGATTAGTGAAAAATTATTAACATAACAGGTGCTATTGTCACAAAAGTGACAATTAAAAGACAAATCCCCCCAAAATGAATTCCCTAAATACCAGAGCACATCATTCACTACATTTAGTCCCTGTTTTATACCGGCTCTGCAAAGGAGAATGGAGAGGAGGGGGCAGGTGAATGAAAGAGGCTCCTTCTCCCAGACAGCAAGAAGTTGGTTAATGAAACGTTCAAATGGAAATGGAACTTGAAGCCAAAGAATGTCCCATCCTGGGAAAGAGCAGATGCCACGACAGTGTCAGGGTGAGAGGAGTGGGACCTTCTTCCAGTACAGACCAGCAGCAACTCCTCAGTTCCAGCGCTCCTGCACGACTGCTGACTTCAGCTTCCAGCTGGGCTGAGCTCCAGTCCCCAAACCCACGGAGCTTGCAGGCACTCAGCCCCTCTGCCCTGAGCCACCTGACCCAGCAGAGATCCCACCAGTCCCTCTGGCCACCCCGAAGCAGTTCAGGAAAGAGCTGAGAGCCACCTTCAGCAGAGTGGGGAGGACTGGTGATGGTCTGAGGATTGCTTGGTCTGCCATCAGCACGGAGCCTGCAGCTCCCATACCCATCCCAGGGATGTGAGGATGCTTAGTCCACCTCCACATCAGCGTGGGCAGCTCCTTCTCCTCTCCCCACACATGATTCTCACACAGGGACATGCTGAACCCAGGGGTTTTAGAGCTTTTCTTCTAGGTTTTGTTTTTTTAATAAAAACAGCTCATTGGAGATCAATTTAGCTTTTTAATATCTTTCAGATAAGAAAATCTGCTGCAGCAGCAATTCTCTCCCTATCTTAATTAATTTCTAAACACATCACAAGCTGGAAGTGCATGTTTGATGAATCTGGTTGACCTCCTGGTGCAGAAATGATGACACAGATGTTGTGCCTTCTTCACTACCTCATTACTCATGTCACACCAGGGTTTTTTTCTCCATTTGAGCTGCCTGACAGGAGCTCCAGTGCTGCCATCAGTAAGACAAGCTGCAAGGAGCCAGAGGAAGGCTCAAGCAACGTTTTGCATCCACTGGAGAAGCCAGGTCCCCTGGTGCTGCCAGCAATCCCACAGGACACAGCAGCATGCAAGCACAGGGGAGGGAGGGAGCTAAATCCATGGGAAGTGTTGCACCAAGGAGGACAAAATCCTGTTGGGTAGGGAAACGAGCCACCATACAAAGAATGGTCACTCTGAGGGAATGCTGGGGCTGAAGGAGTCCGAGTAGGGATGGCCCCAAAGTCCACAGGATCTGGAGTGATCCCTCACACAGCTGTTTGCTGGGCACAGTGGGAATCAGCCCAGCTCTGAAAAGGGTTTCAGCCTCCCCTCCCCTCCCATACAAGCTGGGATAAGCCCAGCTGCACTGGTGTGATGTTACAGCCAGCTGTGGGAAGGAGAGCAATCACAGCATCATTGAATGGTTTGGGTTGGAAGGGACCTTAAAGGCCATCCAGTTCCAACCTCCTGCCACACCTTCCACTGTCCCAGGCTGCTCCAAGCCCTGTCCAGCCTGGCCTTGGACACTGCCAGGGATCCAGGGGCAGCCACAGCTTCTCTGGGCACCCTGGGCCAGGGCCTCCCCACCCTCACAGGGAACACTTTTTTCCTAAAAGGTGACAGCAGCAGCTCCTAAAAACTTTCTTGCTCTTGGAAATTCCTTAAGGAACCAGAGAGCTGCCCCAGCCTGAGGCAGCCCCAAGGATGGGCCCCCAGGACACAGCACAGGGTGCACTGGGGCACAGGATTCCTTCCCAGCTCCACTTCAGAGCAGAGCAGGATGTGAAAGCAGACGGAAGAGTTTAAGACCACAATTTATACCCAGCTCAGGGGTTGATGGAGCACAGCACCAGCAGCTGATCATTAGGGAAACATCAGGATGTATGGGAACAAGAAGAAAAAAGGAAAACTCCACAAATATGAGCTAAAGAAAATCCTCTGGGAGACCTAGAAGCCAGCAGATAACTCATCTGCTGCCAGCACAACCAGCAGAAAGTGGGCATTAAAAATAAAAACCAGTAATTTTGTTAAAAAGCAGCCTGATGAGGTCTGGTCACCTTTTTCTCCAGACACTTTAATTGTCCCTCGCAAGGTGATGGCGCGAGATGCAACAAGGCTTTTCCTTGCGACCACTCTCCAACAAACCCAGCTTATTCCTGCTGGAGCTGGAGCAGAGGCAGCGCAGAGCACATTTATAACCCTCCCACCACGCAGGGATGGTCCTGGCTCTGCTATCCCACAGCCAGGACTTTAAGGGCATCACACACAAGAGAGGAAAACCTGTCCCTCCACCAGAGGGACAGGATGGGGCTTTGCATCCTGTTCCCAAACCTGCATCCCAGCACTCACAGGGTGCAATGGTCCTACTGATGCCTGATAAAGGGGTCCATGCAGAGATAAAACCTGCCTGTCCCACCCAGACCCAGCCCTCCACCCCTCAGAGCCTGACAAACAACCCCCTCTAAGGCCAAAGTCGCCGGACTTGGCCTCGGGGCTGGATTTAGCATCACACAAAGCAATAACTAAACTGGGACACAAGGCGGTGGGGAACAACAAAAAAATAAATCTCTCTTATGTTTTGTTAAATTCAGCAATTTACAAGGCTGGAATAATTAGTGGTTTAAAATGTTTTGACACAAGCAGCCCCAATAATCATGACAAATCATATCAGGCATATGCCCAGATCCTTGAAGTGACAGATGACAAACAGAGCAGTGACAAGATGCTCCATCATGCAGGGAATCATTGAGTTAATGGAAGAATTATTGCTTCTGAAATCCACTCCAGTCCCATTGTGGGGAACATTCCAATTTATCAAAGCCAAATGAACATTAATTGCTGCAGCCTGGTAAGTTTTCGAGCTGCTGTGACCTTCATTGAATTTTAATCCAAAACAGGTAAGATTTACTTCCACACAACAGGAAACAACACAATTAAACCCAAATGACAGCTGAGATTATGGTGAAAAAACACAACAGGAGTAATGACAAAAATATTGATTCCTTTCTACTTGACACTATGCTAAAAAAAAGGTAAATAAATAAAATCTTGCATTTGCGTATTTGTTTTTCTTTTCCCTTTATCCCTTCTTTTCATTTGGGAGACAAATTTCAGATGCTCAAGCCAAGAGGAAATGGGTGGCAGAGAGTAATGGAGACTGAATTCCCTTTAACTGCAGTAATTAATGTTATGTCTCATTGGGGAGAGATTAAGGAAAAACAGTTAGGAAAGGAAAAAAAATAAAAATTAAGTATTGTCTTGCTGTCAAAGACGCCCTTGAGCATGGGAAGGGAGGTGGGAAGAGGGTCACAGTCAGTGCTTTGCAGGAGTAGATGGTGGCCAGAGGGACACGGGCCATGGACTGCACTGCTGCACTGGAAGCAAACCAATCCCAAACCAGAAAGCCACGGACAGCCAGAAACACTGGAAGGAGGAGTAAACCCAGGATTTGCACCTCCCTGGGGCCCCCATGCAGCACAGAGGGGGTCTTGGCTTTAGAGGCAGAGGAGGAGCTCCCAGCCAAGCCATAAACACCTACAGAAATCCAACCAATTCCCGGCTTGGAGATGTCTCACTGCCCAATAAAGCTGTGCCAAGTGCTGCCTAAGAGAGAGATTAACCAGATCCCCCAGGCAAGCCTTCCCCAGCTCCTATAAATCACCTGGAGCATGAGGAGAGAGGTAAAAGCAAGTGCTACAGCCACTTAAAGGAGATGAAGGAAGCACTTTCCCATGTCCCCTCCTGTCCCCTGGGGAGGGATGCTGGGCTGATGATGGACAGGGCATGCAGAGCCTGAACGCCAAGGCAGCGCTGGGGTGGGCTGGAATTTTGCCCGTTGCAGTGATGGTGGTTTAGTTTATAGAAAGCACACAGGAGACACTGGGCTTCATGACAGGAAGAGGAAGGAAAAGCATTTGGGAAGCTGGGAAGGACACAGGTTTTCCAGTTGCATCCTGAGGCAAAAGGGATACGGACACAGAGGGTGTGGGGACAGGAGGGGGTACCCAGGGCCGCCCTGTGCCAAGCACAGCACAGCCAGGGAACCCCACTGCTGGGGTAGGAGAGCTCAGGTGATGGGGGCCCTCTGGGATGTGCTCCAGCTGGGGTCACGAAGGACAATAAAGAAGTGCAAAAGCAGCCCGGGGCCCTGGGTGAAATATTCCACCCAAGAAACAAAAGCTGTGCCCATTTTATTCCAGCTACAGAACTCCATGAGGCCTCAAGGAGGCAAAAAAACAACAAACCAACAAAACAGAATCATCTTTGCTGGTAACTCAAAACCTGGCTTGGGTTCACTCAGAAAGGTAATGAACCTTCTGAAATAACTGGGCAAAGTTTCAAGCCTGTGCTGCAATCCTGACCCAGGAAAGGGATATGTGGGGCTCCTGCCTCCCCAGGGACACATGTGCAGCCCAGACCCTGTCCCAGACCCACATCCATGCCAGAACCTTGGCTCCTGCTGCAAGGAATGTCAGGATTTATAAAGACAGTGGAATTACAGCTCATTCTGTGTGGAAGGAACAATTCCTTCTCTCCTGTCCTCCAGTTGCTTTTGCAGAAGGCAAGAGAGGTTCAGGGCAGGAATTAACCCTCACAACAAAGCCATGGGTGCTCCCATGCCATTGGCAAAGCACATCTTCCCTGGCTAACCTGGGCTTAGAGGGCAAAACCATTTCTGTGACATTCCCAGCAATGCTGTCAGCTCCATCCCACCGGCACCGCTGTTCCACATTCCGAGGTGCAGCAAAGCAAGGCTTAGGCAGGAGCTTCTCACAGGAACTTCCCAAGCATCAAATCATTACAATCATCTGCTGTATTTTAGAGAGCATCTTCAGCCAGGCCTGAGGACCAGGACTGAATCTCCCCTACTAGAGAAAATTTGCATTTCAAGCAGGAATCACCAGGCTGCAGAGACACGTCACCCCAGAGACACAGGGCAATTCTCCAGGGCTCAGGTTTGCCCACAACAGCCAAACAATCCCATACTCAAACCTCCTGCCAGGGACTGAGCTTTTCACACCCACACGGGTTGTGCTGTCTTCTCTCTTTGTTCTGACTCTCACTTGTATTTTCAGGCTCATTTTCCAAGTACACATTTCTAACCCGTTCCCTCTCTCTGATCCCCCATCCCACTGACAATTTTAGCAGGACATAAAACCATTCCCTATCCAACTCAGTAAGCTGCAGCCCCCAACCCCTTTCTCTTGTGCCATCCTGCATCTTATAGTGCCCAACAGCCTTAATGCAAAGCCTCTCTCCCTCTCACATGCACTCAGTGCCCGATCTAAAGCCCCACTGAGGAGACACTCAAAAAAACAGATTTGAGTTGCAAAAGCCAAATAGCTGCTTCTTCAAATAAAAAAAACAAAGCATTTGTGCAGCCATTGTCTCTGTTCCTCCTTCCAAACGTAAGGACAGAAGTTGTGGAGATGACACAGATTCCCAGAGATGAACAGATTCACCTTTTGCAGAGGGTTGCTGTGGTGGGATCCCAAATCCCATAAAAGACTTGCTTTGGCAAAGGAATGCCATGCATACACACTGCATACACCAACCTAACTTCTTTTTTTCTTTACCTTATCCCAAAGGGATTGAAGGGACAGTACACTGAATCCCATTTTACAGATGGAGCTCTAAAGCACAGAGGAACCATGGACCAGATCCAAATACGTAGGCAACCACCTCATGTGATACTGAAACTTTAAAAGGCAACACCGCACGTAAAGAGTGCATTAATGAAAGGTCACAAACACCCCAGATGGAGACATTCAAAGCACTGGATCATCTTTTCACTTTTAGGTCAGACTTGTCCTTTGCAAGAAATGCTGCAGCCGTTACTCACTCCAAAGATAAAATTCAGTTTCCGAATGAAATGGCCAAGCCCAAACTCTTGCCTTTGCACAACGCCCAAACACAAAGACCGAGCAGAAATACTCCACTGGCAGCTCACCACTTTCCAGCAGAGACAGGAGGACCTACAAGGATCCTTGTTACCCTCCCAGCAGCTTCTTCTCTACACTCTGCTGCTTTATTTTGTTTCATTTTCTCAGAAAAACAAGCACTCTCTCTTTCTTTTCCTGGCCCATTCTAACACGTCTCTCCCTTTCTGGAGACCCAACCAAGAAGGGACACAAACACCAGCAAACCAGCCTCACCACCCTGCTCCTCACCCCCCTTCTCTCACCACACCCTGGCTGCCAGCCCTCTCCTCCAAGGGGCTCCCTCCATCCCCTCCGACGCCACCGGCAGCTGGGACTCACCATGACTGAGATATGAAGAATGTGCATCTGCTCCTCCACGATCTCCGAGGGCTCCTGGAGGCTGGGGGGGGTGGCCCGGGAGAGCTGCTCAGCGCTGCTCATGGACACGTGGAAGTACAGGGTGCCGTTCTCCAGCCACTGCTGCTTCCAGTGTACCAGCGAAATGTCCGACACGGTCCCCGACATCTCTGCAGGGACAGAATGCACAGCTGAGGGTCAGTCTTCTCCAGGATGCCCAAAGATGTTATTCTAAGTGATCAAGGAAATTGGGACTTTTGAGTCTTACCCCCCAGAACTGCTTCTATCTAATTTTAGCCTCTACCTGTTACTTCCCCTGTATATGAACAGTAACGTTTGTCTTCCTTAATAAAAAGCAAGGGGCTACAGAGTGCCTTGGGATTTCTAGGCTAGGAAGGCAACAACAGTAAATCACACAAGATGCCTTAAACCTCCTATGGCTCTCCAAGGAAACGGGCTGGAAGAAGCTCCCAGGGAGCTGCAGCCAAGCCCAAGGGAGTTTCACAGCTCAGGAAGGCCACTCTGTGCCAAACAAGGCAGGATGCAGACACCAGCATGCCCTTTGCTGGCATTCACAATGGAAACCTTCTTCCAGCTGTGAGGCAGCAGCACAGCTGTATTTAACGGGGACACTCAGCACAGACTGTGAGCACCAGCAACAAGGGAAGACCACCAGGCTTGACAAATATCTATTGACCTTAGGGCTGCATCTGTCAGTCACCTTCTGCAGCTTCTGCTGGTTTCACATCCCACCCGATCCTGATTTACAGCACAGGCACCCTGGGAGCCAGGATTACAGCATCCCAGCACACAAACCCACACCACCAGCTTTCTCTGACCTGCACTGAATTGGGGGTCTGGACAACCCAAAGGGCACCCCTAGACCCACAGACCCAGCGAAGGCAGCCACTCCCAGCCTCAGCTGCAGCTCCTGAGTGGGCCAGGAGCACTGACAGCTCCACAGCTGCCCAGCACGTTGCACACAGATCTCTGCAGGGAACGGGTTTGGCAGCTGAATCGAAACAAAAAAAAAAAAAAAAAAACACAAAAAAAAAACCCAAAAAAACCCCCAAAAAACACTAGTACAAAATGAGCCAAAATATTTGTCCTTCTACCACATCTTTTTTGTGGTTGCTTTTCCATTTCCAATATAAGCAATGGGAAGCAAGACAGATCTTCTTAGTCACTGGGCCCACAGCTTCAGCAGTCAATGGCTTCGAGGGAGACCCAAATTCAATTCCCTCCTATCTGGGAAGAGACCAGGTCTGACAGCCCCTGCCCCACTGTCTGCAGCTGTGTCTGCCCCAGAACAGTCAAGAGCACAGGCTCAGGTACTTCTGGCACCACAGTGGGAACAGAGACGAGATTCTCCTCCTTCTCCTCCACCCTGGCTGCAGAGGGTCAGGGGGGAGGATGGTGCTTGTTCCCCTGCAGGCAAAGCAGCCAGGGAATGCTGGTGGCATTTTGCATTTCATTACCCTGAGCCCAGCTGGCACTGGGCACTTCCAGTGCAGCTCCCAGTGGAGAGGAGCTAAAAAGCACTTCCAGTTCCAGCTCCCAGTGGAGAGGAAGGAGGAACAAGCCCAGCTGAGGCTGTCCTGAGGAGCCACCCACACCTTGCAGGACACGGTGCTTCAACAAAACACTTGGGTGGTGAGCAGCCACTCAGGCTACAAGACCAGGCACTTCTACAAGGCCATGTCCCAGCCCAACAAAAAACCTCTCAATCCTTCAGGAACAGTTTTTCTCACCCCTGGAAAATCAATATATTTTTCAGCAGCAAGCTCCTGGCTTCCCACCACGGACCAAAACAGAGCCAACCAACCTGCTCATGGAGAAGACCCCATCACACCACAGGTCCTGCAGGGCTGAGGGCAGGGACAAGGCCACCCCATTACTGCCAGATCCCTGATTCAGCACCTCACTGGTGACACTCTGAGTGTCACCTCAATCTCACCAGAGGGGTTTGCTCATTGCCTTTGCTCCCCCAGCACAGCACCTTCCTTATCCCCAACCCCTGTGCACACCTAAGCACTCAACAGAGAAAAACCCAACAGCTCCCGACCACACATGGAGCCATCAAGAGCCAACACTTGTGCTTGGGAGGGGAGGCACGAGCTCCCTGTCACAGCCCTGATATCCTGCTAATGGACCCTTCTCTCCTTTGACATAAAAAACTCTTTGCTGGAACAAATCAGCATCAGGAGGGTGTTGCCTGCACTCTGGAACCTGTAAATCACGGCAGCCCTGCAGCTCCTTCAAGACCTGGGAACCTCACGGAATGAATCCTGTGTCTTTCCCCTCCAAACAAGGCTAAAGCAGAAGGTTTCTTATAGCAGTAAAAATAACAAAATGAGAGAAATATCAAGGCTGCTTAATTGCAGTCATCTTCCCAGCAATACTTCAAAGGTCTGTACTGAAAAGCATCTCCTTGTCTAATTAAAATCAAAACAAACGCTACTTTTAGGAGCAAAAGCACTCACTCAGCATTGCAGCAGAAATCCAGGACCATCCAGAGGGACAAACAGGCCATGGGAGAGCACAGCAGCATCAAGGGAGAGACGATTATGCAAAGTCATAATCTTAATTCTGGCCAGAGGGACAGTCACCCACAGGAGAGGATGATTTACAGAATTACACTCATCACACACATATCCTGCAGCAGACCTTTCCTAAACAACTCAGGAAGGGGTTTCTATCACCCAGCCCACAGCACAGACCATGAGGATGCCGCCAGGATCCCACTGCTCCAGTTCCAAAAGCTACAGCACATTCGGGAAGCGGGGAAAAAAACCTCCAGGGTCAACCTTTCTCCAATTTTTTCCCTTACACACACATTTTTGCATGGGATGTTTAAAAGGATCATGGAGAACATTTCTCAGGAGTTCTGAAATATAGGCAATTTTTTGGATTTCAGCCTAGACTGAAGATAAGCCTGTTTCATTTTCAAAAGGTCTCTTCCAAAAGTAGAAACTTCAATTTCACATTCATTTCACAATTTTAAGCAAACCCAGCAGCCAGGCAGTTTGTGACAAACACAGACTTGCCAAGCCTGGGTACCCATTCCCACACACTTATAAACACTTGTGTGCTTGAGCTTTCATTTCAGGGCACCTGGTTGCTACCCCAGCACCCCCAGGACACCCCGAGCCTCCAGTCAGATTCACTACTCACACTAAAAATAATTTTAAAAAAGCTTTTTTCAAGCCCTGTAGCTGCAGAATCCCTCAATACCCAAACACAGGGAAGTTTCTTGGCCTCATATACTTGACACAAATATTACAGTGCTTATGTTTTGCTGGACATACACTGTCACTCCACTGTCTGCTGTAGTTACAGCAGTGAGAGCCCGTCCATCAGACAGAATGTAATCGTCTGCAGCAAGATTGCCTGTTATCAGAGCTTTCAAACGCTTTTGGAACAAATTAAGGGCATTCCTGCACCCAAACCGAATGAGATACGGTTAAGGTTTTAAATGCGCAGCAATGGAAAAGCACTTGTGCTCTATAGCTGTTAAAAATCTCAGTACCCAGCAGATGGGGAGCTATCAGATGGGGTTCAAACACCCCTTTGTGGGTAAAATACCAAGTAAAACAGCCAAACAGATCATCAAACATCTGCCATGCCATCTTTCTACCTGCTCACTGTGCTCAGCAGAGAGGAGACAACAGAGAAACAAGGAGGATCCTGACTTCCCACATCAGGCAGCCAGACTTCTCCCTGTCCAAAGACCCCCAAGCAAGCACCACCTCCATCCCAGAGCAGAGGAGCTGAGCAATCTGTTCTCCCCAACACCAGCAGATATATCTCCCCTTTCAGCCTCCCCAAACCTTCACACCTGCCCTTCATCTCCCACCACACAGCTCAGCTGAGCCCATGGGCAGCACCCACAAGCCTCTGGTATCACCTGATGATGGTCTGAAAGTAAGGAAAAGGCACACAGAGCATTTTTGCCTTTTCTGCTCTTGCCTCAAGCTCTGTGCCTTGTACAACTTCTACAATCTTCAACATTTCCCCTGGAAATCAAACAAGCAATCCAAACAAAACCCTTCCCACGGCTCAGCCTCTGACCTGGGCTCGTGTCCATCAGCAGGTCACCTATCCAGGGCAAAGCAGGGGACAGCAGTGACCACAGCTGATGCCTTCCAACCAAATCTCTAATTCCCTTTTTCCCTTCGCTGTTGCTACAAACCTTACATATAAACATTTCATTGAAGTCTTCAACTTGTGTTACAATCAAACTTAAAAGCAAAGGGGCCTAAATGCATTTGGTTGGGAACCAAGATGATTCCCATAAAAGCAGATTACGCTGACATGATGAATACAAAATGAAACAGCAGATATGAAAGTTGGAGGGCTGTTACTCGATGCCTTCAGGCTCCTGGCCACCCTACCCACCTCCTCTCCCCTCTCCCGCCTCCCCCTTGGTCTCACTGAAGGCAGGGATAGCCTTTTCACCTCTGCCTTCCCCAAGGCAGCCTGCCAGGCTTGAAATATTCACCAGCTCTCCCCAGCCCCCACCCCCACCTTATGCAATGCCTCAACATTCATGATTTACTCAGGAGGCTGCAGCCCTGCCTTATCTGTCATGGCGTTTTACAAAGCCTGTGTTGTATTAATTGGCTTGTTCTTGCTAATCTACCATGATTATTGTATTTTTATTTCATTCTTGAAGGTCATTATTAAAATAAGCCCTTTTGCTTAGAGCAGTTCATCCCCACAAGGTTTCCCACCCCCGGATAACCAAACCCTCCTTGTGCTTCCTGCCGGCTCCCCAGCGCTGCTCAGACCTGCTGGGCACCTTTCCTGTCAGTACCAAGTGCCTGGGGTGATGGGTGAGGAGCCAGTGAGTAATTTCCAGTGCACGGATCCAGGCTCCTCCGGCCTTTTTCCTCCCCACCTGCTTCATCCCAGCAGGACCTGCACCCTGCAGCCAGGCTTCCTCAGCTCACCTGCACAACTCAGCATCTCAATCTGGCAGATGAAAAGCCGGAGATCTGGTTAGTGATTGTATTTCCTTTCACAGAGACACAATCCCAGCGTGTGTCCCCTTCTTCCACACCCCTCATCCTGCCACTCCATTCCATTGCTGTTATTCCAGGAGCTCTCCTGAGTTAACGTTCTCCAGAGGCGCCAACCTCCAATAAAGTGTTAGTTCAGAGATTCTTTGGTGCTAGCTACCACTTATGCTAATAAAGCAAATTTATGCAGAAAGTCATAAACAGAGAGCTCTCCCCAGTGCCCTTGCCAGTGCAGGATTGCTCCCTGCGGAATAGATTATCACACTCTGTGCAGACTACTTCCAAAATTACTCTAGAAATGGGGCTTCCCCCATGCTCCCCGGGGGGCTATTCCGAAGCCAAACAGGCCCTAAGAGTTCTAAGTTTGGGTCTTTTCATGGCAATGTGGTGGAGTATTTTATCCAAATCATTAGCTCAGGTTTTTTTCTTCCCTTCCCCTCTGCTCATTTTTTAACATGTTCCTTTCCTTACACACCTCCTCCCCTGCTCTCCCCTCCCAGTACTCCCTGGGGCAGCACACAAATGCAGCTGCAGATCATAAAAAGTAATAGAGAAGCTCAGAAATTTAAGGAAGGGGGGAAAAAAAAAGATGACAAGCTCCCTCTGATCATCTCCTTCCAAAGCCCCTGTCCGTGAGAATACAGTGCTGCACCTGCAGGGCATTTCAGGGGTGGCTCTGGCGCTGTGCGGGTCTGCAGGGACACAGAATCATGGAATGGTTTGAGTTAGAACATCTCTCTGAGATCATCAAGTCCAGTCATTAACCCAGCAGTGCCAAATCCAAGACATGGTGCTTGTCCAGGCATGGTGCTGGGTGGAGGAGGGCTGGAGACAGCCTGGTCTCGGGGCGGTCCAAGGGGGATCCCGCTGGCACCATGTGCAGGCTGGAGCACTCTCAGCATCTCATTGCCAGCAGCATCACACGTCTGACCTTGGGGAGGCAAAATGAGGTTTGCAGTCAAGTGGGTTCGGCTGTTTTCAGGCTCTGCTGGAAGGAGGGGAACAAGCAGCCAGGCTCAGGCGTGCTCCTGGAACCAGTCACCTCACAGACACAAAGGTGTGGGAGGAGCTGGGCTGCTACCAAAGCGTTCCTGACAACCAGAGCAATGAGACTGAAGGTGGGGGCAGATCCCAAGCTCAAGAGGAACACAAAAAAACAAGAAAACCTCCTCTGTTTGGATGGAGAGCTTGCAGACTGCATCATCCAGAGGTAGTCCACCAGATGAGGCAGGGTGAGCAGGGAGGGCAGAGTCAGCCCCCTCCAGGCCTCAGCCCCTGGAAACACTTCAGGCAACGGGGGGGTTGGGCTGCTCCAACACAGCTCTCTTGGTCTTGGCTCTGGAGCCCTCTGCGCCATCCCCACATCGCTTCGGCCTTCCTAATCCCAGGCTCTAGGCTCCCTGAACACATCAGGGAGCAGATACTGATTTGCCTGTGCTGCCCACAGATCTCAGTCTGCCTCCACAAAGCCCAGAGAAGCTCATCACACTCCGCGCTCCTGCAGCCGCTTTGATTGCAATTCAGGCTCCAGCACATCACCCTCATTTATAATACCAGGGCTTCCGTGTGGCGCCTCAGGCACTCTGAAATTATTACAGGGCCCTTTGACTTTCAATTCCCTTCCATCCAATTCCACCTTCACCTGTTGGCAGAGGCTCCCCCGGCCAGCGGTGGGAGCCAAAGGCGGAGGCCGACAGTGCTCCCGCGGGTTCTGCTGGTCCTGCAGGAATTGCCGCACGTGGATGGGTCATCTCCGTTTGCACGAGGAGCACCAGGCACGGGAGAGCAGGGGGAGACCGCTCCTGGGTGAGGCTTTCTCGGAGAGAGGAGACAGCCGGGCTTGGAGCGGCACCGGGGGTGCTCAGCCACAGCCCCTCCGTGGTGCCGTCCTGATGCTGCCATGAGGAAAAATAAGGCGAAGGAATGTGACTTCAAGCATCAGAGCCCCTCTTTCATGCATCCTGCAGAGGTGAAGGGCAGGGTGCCAGAGGGATGGGTGTGAAGGAGGTGCCTTGATGCACAGATTTTGCTCTCCAGCCCTCTCTCCTTCCCCAATCTCCACCCCTCTGTTAAGGCACAGGAGTTTTCTTTGGAGGTGCTTTAGGGTTTTAGTAAAAAGCTCAAACTTTGCCACTTCTCTGGAGCCTCCTGGCTCACCCAAGAGAAGCACAGGATTTACTTTTGAAACAGCACCTGAAGGCATAAGGAAGAGTGAAGAGCCATCTCTTTCCTCATGTCACAGGAGAAAGAGCTGCTGGTCCATGAAAGCTGCTGTTGTGGCAGTGCATGGGGAAAGTTGGGACAGTCCTCTGTTCCCAGTTACTCCAGATCCTCAAATCCAACAACAGACAGACCTCATAAATGGGGAGAAAAAAGTCTACCTGAAAGGCACAAGCATCATTTTTTGATGGTCCAACTCACAATCTCTGTTAAAGAAATCCGTGCCTTTGATTCGGAAGCTTTTCTGCAGGTAACAGGCACACAGCGCTGGCCTGGCTCTGTGCTCAGGGTGGATTAGGTGAGACAGGTTTGCATGCAGGCCGTGGGGATGGCCTGGCTCAGAAAACCCAGTGATGGGCAGGGAATGAGCAGATCTGCTGCATCGGGGCAGGCAGTGCTGCCCAGCCCTGAGCCCTGCACGGACCTGGCCTGCCCCGCTCCAGGTGCCAGCCTGCACCTGATGCCACACAAGAAATCTCTCCATCACTGCCCCAGCCCCGTGTGGGACTCCAGCCAGTTTGAAAACCCAGCCTGGCTCCTGCAGGACCACGACAAGCCTCAGAGAGTCTATTCCCACCACACATCCAGAGGAATGGCCTTTGAAAGCCTTCACTAGGCACATGGATAAGGAAAAAACCCCTGTTTAATCCTCAAGGCCAGGCAGAGCTCAGCCATGTCACGGTGCCTCTACGGTGACACCGGAGCTTTGCCTGGAGCCTGAATGGATCTGAAGTGTCCAGTGACACAACCAGGAATGAGCTGCTGCCTCTGATAACCACTCACTTGAATTTTCACTGCAGCCGAGGGACCACCAGGGAGGTGGCTGGGCAAGGCACAGGGAGGGCACAGGGAAGGCACAAGGAGGGTACAGGGAAGGCACAAGGAGGGCACAGGGAGGACACAGGGAAGGGGCACAAGGAGGGCACAGGGAAGGCACAAGGAGGGCACAGGAAGGGCACAGGGAAGGGGCACAAGGAGGGCACAGGGAAGGCACAAGGAGGACACAGGGAGGACACAGGGAAGGCACAAGGAGGACACAGGGAGGGCACAGGAAGGGCACAGGGAAGGGGCACAAGGAGGGCACAGGGAAGGCACAAGGAGGGAACAAGGAGGGCACAGGAAGGGCACAGGGAAGGGGCACAAGGAGGGCACTGGAAGGGCACAGGGAGGACACAGGAAGGGCATCGTGCAGCACCTGCAGCAGCAGCACAGTCCCCAAGTGCACAGGAAATGCTGGCATATGAAAACAGGGCCAGATGGGTTCTGCTGATATCATAACCCAGATCCCACAGAAGGAGAGGGAGGGAGCCCAGTCAGCCCCCACCCACCTGCATCACTCCTGCTTCCTTTTCCTGGGCACGGGTAAGGCTGAGGTGGGGATGCCTTTTCCCAGGACAGCCTCAAACACGGACACAGCAGAGCAGCCCCAGGAGTCAGGACGGCACTAGATAAGGCTTGTGCAAAGGGAGAAAAGGAAAGCCACCCCTACGGCCTCTTCCTTGTGCAGGTAACAGCAGCAGCAGCAACGTTCCCTTTGTGAGCTTCTGCGGGAGCTGAGAGCTGGGAGCAGGGCAAGGGCAGCCGGGCACAGCAGGGTGGGCATCAGGGCAGAGCAGGACTGTCACAAAGGGACAGGGAGGGAACGTGCTTGTCTTCCCTGCAAGCTGTGACAGGGGCAGAAGGGCAGCATGACCTATTCGGGTGATCTGAAGAGTGAGGCAAAGCCAGGCAGGCTCCAGGACAAAGCAGAGAGGTGCATTTGCTTTACAGCCGCCGAGGAGCCAGCGCCGGCCCCGAGGGGTGAGCACGGCTCTGAGCTCCATTAGAACCGGCCGAGAGCTTTATAAGTCCTCTGCATTTTTAAACCTCTCTTTGGGAAATAGACCTCTTATAATAAGGCAGTTTGATAGCTCAGGGCTCTGCTCAGACTGTGAAGTAATTTTTCTACAATGGTTCCTCCACGGACCTGCCCTCCCATAGGGGAGGTGGAACAGGCAGAGGAGGAGAAGAAAACAGGAGAGAGGAAGTCTGGTCACCTTCTATAAACACTAAGACAGTTCCACCTCCTGAGAGATGGATGTCCTTTTCCAAGCAGAAGGAGCTGGCAGGGCATTTTCAGAGGAGAAAAAAAAAAATCAGCTAGTGGATTACTCGGGATCTTCTGCCTGGATGTCACCTGGAGCACCATGTGGGTGCATCAAAAGCCAAACAGCGTGAAAATTCTGGGTATGCCCTTGCCCAAAAAGGCAAAAATATCAGTTACCAGGAATGACTACTTGCTGCTGCCCCTCCACCTGGATCGTGGTGGGGGCTCCTACACTCACAGGGTCCTTCCCTGCTGTCAAGGCAGACATCCACAGTGGTTCCAAAGGATTAAGAATATTACCTCTTCTCCAGGAGAGGCTTTTGAGTGCTCGCTCCCTGCAAAGCCCCTAGAGCCTGTCAGGTATCCAAGGTACCACTCAAGTACCCAGGTTTTGTCTGGGCTGCTCAACAACCCCCAAATTCAGCTCTTGCTTATAGAAATGAGCTCTTGCAACCTCACAGGAAATTCATTTCTCTCTAAGACTATTACACCTTAACCCAGGAGCATCCTTGCACATTTATTTACCCCAGCACACAGAGAGATTCCATCAGCCCTGGAAACTGACAGGACTGCCTCAGAGGGTCCAAGCCCAGGGCACTCTGACAGCCTCCTGCTGGCCAAGCACCACCAGAGTTCTGCAGGAAAGAAGCCCAGCAAGGGCTATGGGAGAGCAAACTGCTGCTCCCAAAGATGCCATCCCAGCGTGCCAGACCCCCCTGAGCAGGACAAACCACCTGGGCAGCCTCAGCCCTGGAGCCAAGGGCTGCCCTTGGAGGCTGCAAACCATCACGCTGCCGGAAGCAAAAAGGTTTACTGAGATTAGCTGTGAAAATTCTCACCTCTCTCTGGACTGACTCCTGCTGCACTGAACTGGGCTCAGAGCAGCTGATGTAAGAGCACAGCAAAGTCGCTGGAGGGTTCAGAAAGTGGCATCGTAAGACGAGGAGACGTTAAAATCCGAAATAATAAAAGCAACCGAATTTATTAAGGCTTCTCACAGCCTAGGGGCAAAATAATTTTTCCCATTTAAAAGTGGGTAAGGCGTAAGAGAAGCTGAGCAATTTGTCAGAGATTGGAAGCAACAAAGTGGCAGAGAGCAAAGCCTGAAGCAGAGACCACACACAGACACCATCCAGCCACCCCATTGCAGCCCTTCCCCTGCAGCTTCCCATCTCCTTCCCCACTAGGAAAGGCTAATCCATGTCATTATCTGGTGCCCCCACCATTACCACACCATTAGATCCAACAGCAGCATGGTCTCATTTGCTGTCCTAATAAGAGCCTCAGTACAGGAGCTGCCCAAAAAGAGACACCCACACCAAGACAGAAGAGACATGGAGCAATCTTCCCCTTGATCTGCATACACAAAGGTCATGGGAAAGTGGCAGAGGGGGATGAATCCTTGCAGCCTCATTAGAGGGAAAGAAACTGTTTCTGCAAATAATTGATTTCTAAATTTATCCCCTAATTAAATAGGTTCCCTGGACGCATCTGCATGCAAGATGCAAGGTGATGATTTAGTGCCTGGCTTCCTCCGGGAACACACCAACACATGTTTGCAAATTGTCTCTCTGCCAGACTCAAAGGAAGGGTGATCATCTCCCCACACCAGCGCTCCCAGCCCCTCCTGACACCTGGAGCCTCAGCACACCGGGCCGAGCTCCCTCTGCGCCAGGTTCGTCAGAGCCACACGCAGGGAGAAGGGTGTTGGTCACCTGTCACGGGTCCCCACGCCCGGAGCAGGGGACCCATCCCTGCTCGCACCCTGCCCCAGTGGGAGGCCAGCCGGAGGGGTTTTTGGCAGGCAGCAGCTGTGAAACTCTGGCAGGGCTGGAAATGCACTGCCCAAACTCAGCACGGTAGCACGGCGAGAATGAGAAACATTATCTCCAAAACACGCTCCTGCTTCCTACATCAGTTCCACGGCTGTTCCTGTCTAGTCGCTTTGACTTTTTCCTACAGACACCATCAGCTAATAAAACCTCCAGAGACGGATCCTGGGATAAAACCAGGCTACAAGCTCTGCAAAAATTAAGCACATTTATCACTCTTCCGCGGAGAGCTCCTTTTGGAAAGCAGAGAGCCCTGATGCTCTCAGACAAGCATCAAAGGGGCTTGGGACGCGGAAACTCCACGTTAGCTTGAAAAGACGGCGGTGGCAAACGTCCCTGCTGTGACAGAGCCCTGGTAATTAACTCCTGCTGCCCGGGACGGTGAGCACAGAGCCCACAGCCTGTCCATCCGTGCTGCTGGATCAAAGCTCTGCCTTCCCAAAAAGAGAGGCACTCGCCTGCATTTACACACTGTCCTCTCTCTGGAAGCAGCAGCAGCAACACTTTTCATCCCCTCCTCTTTCCTCCCTGCCAGCTTTCCACCCCCCAAGATCATTTGTGCACTGGGTGTATAGGCCCACCCCTCCTTCAGCCCTTTGCTTCTGAGTCTTCAGGATCTACAGCTGTAGATTGTCCCCCCGATGTCCCACACGCTGAGGTTCCTGCTCCTGGCACGTGAGGCTCGCAAGGAAGAGCCCTAGGTTTAGATTTAGACTAAATATTAGGAAATCTTTGCTGTGAGAGTGCTGAGGCCCTGGCACAGGGTGCCCAGAGAAGCTGTGGCTGCCCCTGGATCCCTGGAAGTGTCCAAGGCCAGGTTGGACGGGGCTTGGAGCAACCTGGGATAATGGAAGGTGTCCCTGCCCATGGCAGGGGGTGGAATGGGATGATCTTTAAGGTCCTTTCCAAGACAAACCATTCTGTGATTCTGTGATTCTGGAACAGCAGCCCAGAGATGCTTCACAGTGCCCATTCCTGTCACACTGAGCAGATGTGATTTTCTCCCCCCACCTCCCCTGAAAAAGTCTTCAAAACTGGAGCATCTCATAGCATTTTGGATTTCTCAACACTTCTGGATGAAAACTACTTTGTTAAGTAAGTTCTCCATCAAAAAATCTCTACCACAGATGGAGCTCGGGCCCTAACCTACTTCTGCACTCAAAAATAAAAAGCCATTAGGTGGCTAAATACTTTAGGAACTGTGTCCCTTCATCTCCCTGCTGTGGTTTTCCGTCTGTAGCAGAGCATCCTCCTTTATAAATTGCCTCCAAGAGCCTCTGATCTCTTCTAAAAGAAAACAATATTATTCACAGGATGCGAAAGAGATGGAAGAGAGCTAATTAGTCTTCGTACAGAGGAGTTTGCAAGATACGACATTTAAATGAAGCCTGATTTTCAGATGGTGGTGCTAAAATCTTCGTGTTACGTCAATGGCTTTTTCTTCCAGAGGTGCTTTTTTTGCTCACCTTGAGCATTTTTAAAGGCAAAAAAAATGTCTTCAGGTACCAAAGCAAACCCATAATCCAGATTTCCACCACTTTCCAACTTGAACAAGTTAAAACCCCGCTAAAAGCAGAGTCCTTGAGGCCCTGTTCCCCAAGGATGTGTGCACATAAAGCAAAGAAAATGTGTGGTTATTAGAGTTTAGCTTTATTGTTTCCAAAAAACACACTGAAGATTGTGTTTATGATTCTGGAGAAAATAAAACCCTCTCTCAAATTGTTAAAATAGTGAACATGAGATACTCCAGTGACTTCTAAACAATCAAACAGCACAGCACCCTCTACTTGGATTCCAGAAAAGTCTGTACAAGAGTAAAAATGAGCCTGGGTAGGGATAGGAGATAAACCCATACCTCACCTTAGAGCCAAAGGAAGCAGAATTAGTTTATACAGTCATTTCATGAGGATAAGTTACATGGATGACAAGAAAACCATTCAAAACTCATTGCAAAATTCCTTAAGAGCCAGTTTTGCTGGTTTTCAGAACTATCCTGGTTTCTGAATTATCAAACCCCCTTTGAATGCCAGGCTTGAGCAAGACAATCATTTAGACACACTCAAAACCAAACAAAAAAGTAAAATCTTAGCTGGAGCTTTCTCTCTGGCCCTTGCACAGGTCTCTTGCAAAGCCTTCCCCACTCAGCACGACGTTCACACCTTCAGAGGGCTTTTCCTGCCCCACACCCCTGCCATGCTGGAGGTCTGCAAGGAAGGGTTTGAGTCCATCCCTGCATCCATCAAAGAGAATTGCCCAGAAACCCAACAGCCTTCACCACTTCTGCCCCTCCACCTTCAGCCTGCAGGAAGGACAACCCAAAGGGTGTTTTTTATCCCCCTCCAAGACTCCGTGAGGTCATGAATTATTAAATGGAGCTGTCTCTGCAGTTTAGGATGATGATGATGATGGAAGGGAAATGTGGGCTGCAGAGGGGCCGTGTCCCCGGCACGGGAGCGGGGAAGGGAGCCAAGGGCCATGTCCAAGGGGGATCCTTACCCAGCTCCTCAGTGTCTCTGCCCATCCATCAGAGCCTGACACCTGCCTGGCACGGAGGGGACCAAATTCATCTTGGAGGAAGCCAAGGGAAATACACCTTCCACAGCAATGGCCTGGGAAGGGAGGAAAACTCTTCACACCCTGTTCCATAACCCTGCACCCCACTTGAAAACCCAGGAGGTGAGACCCTCCTGGCCATGTCAGGATTACCTGGACAGGCTGACCTGGCAGAAGCAGGTCTTCTTTAGAGCTCCAGCACAGGGGAACAGACTGAGGGTAGGGATGGAAAAAGCCAGCAAGGACAGAGATCCTGAGGAGGTGGTGACAGAATCCAGCCTCCAGACAATTTCACAGACACTTTCTGGAAGGTATTACTGGCAGCTCTAAAACAACCTGTTAGCATGAGCCTCTGGGGCTTGCAATAAAAACCAAGATGTATTTTTCCCAGGTCAGATAGATGTCTGAAAATTAAAGGAGCAGTCTAAAAAAAAAGATTTCAATTCCACCCGTCCCTTGGCGTACATTTACTCGCAAGCTCCTCGGAGACGGGGGGGTCAGTGCTGGAGCAGGGGAGCCACAGCTGCCTTCATCCCAGCAGGAGAACAGCATGCAAACCACGTCCTGCTCCCAGGCCCACCTTGCTGGCTAATGGCTGCATTCCAAGAAATGCGTAACAACACTGAATTGAGTCTTAAACAATTTCAAAGAAACACCGAATTCAACACGCACAGCCAGATCTTCCAGCTGAGGCAGCATTGAGTGTCCAAAGTAACTCCACGGTTTCTGTGCATCTTGCTCCAGAAACGTCCCAAAACTGATCAGAATGGAGGAGCTTCCAGGGCCACACTTTATATAAATTTCTTCTGTTGGCCTCCTTCTGAAAAAGGACATAACCAAAATGAACACGCTGCCCCAAAGATGTGAGTTTTATCAACTAAACTCTACTTGGAAAAAGCTGAGAATCAACTTTTCCTGCAAGAGATTTGCCACTATGGCCAACACTGACCATCACATCACACGCTATACTGCTACCTGTGCTCAGGGTTAAGACCCTCATTTAAACTCCAGAAATTAAAACCACTGTGTCTCCAGAGGTGCACACCAGAGCTCTGCTAGTTCCAATCCTGCTCTTCACCTCCACAAGATCCCCAGCTCATCCCCTGCCTGTGATGGCGATCGATCTGATCCCTGCTTGGCTCACAAACCCTGCCCGCTCACTCCTTTTTTCACCCTGGATATTAAGGGAAGGAAATCTCTGGATCTATTTGAAATGAATTATACTCCAGTAATTGCAGCTGCTACAGGGCAGTATTAGGTCAAACTGCCCTTTTTGTGCTGTGTCTCAAACACTGGAGATGATGAATGGGCTCATTTTCCACAGAGCTGGATGCTCACAGCTCCAGGTGAAGCCCACGCAAACCACAGATGCTCATTGCTCCGCTACCACGGCTCCTGCCAAGCACTTCCTTTAATAAAACATCCAAACTCACACTGTACAAACACAATTCTGGCGCACATTCCTTGCCACTTGT
The DNA here is from genome assembly GCA_013397775.1 of Eulacestoma nigropectus. Classification (NCBI taxonomy): domain Eukaryota; kingdom Metazoa; phylum Chordata; class Aves; order Passeriformes; genus Eulacestoma; species Eulacestoma nigropectus. The sequence goes on along the minus strand of VZTE01001632.1, from coordinate 267,313 downwards.
TGTCATTGTCCCACGGGTCCTCAGCACACGGTGCCATCCCCACTGTTGTCCTCTCCAGGCTGCACTTGTCTGCTTAAGAAATCTGTGCCATTCTTCCCCCCTAGAAGGACCTTTTCAGCCCAAAACAGATTCTCCCCTCCCATTCTAACTCTGTGCTAATTATTAAGATAGGGTGGGATTGCAGAGACTAATTACCACTCCACAGTTACTCTCCTGAAGGCTGATAAGGGAAATAATGACGATGCAGGAGCATGGATTACAGAGCTCTAAATCTCTCTCTTGTCGAGCTAATTCTGCTGCCCAAGCTCACAGATGACAAGTGAGTCCATTAGCAAACACGAAGCAGTGGTGGACACCAAACAGTGGGCTGGACCTTCAGAGACTCCACAGAGCACAGCCCCTTCCTGCTGCAGCACAAGGAGGACTCTTCTCCAGCAGCTTCAGACTGGGACAAGCCTCCAACAGGCAACTCCAAGAACCTCAGCACAGACACCCTGGGAAAAAGACACAGAGCCTGGGAAATCCCGAGAGGATCAGCCCCGTGCATATCTCCAGTCCCCTTCCATCCCATGTTCATCAGCTGGTTTGTCCACATGGAAGATGCCCACAGGTGAGGTAGAGCTGTGGCAGATCAGGGGGCCTGGCCTGAAGCGTGATCTAGTGGGTGGCATCCCTGCCCCTGGCAGGGGCTTGGAATGAGATGACCTTTAAGGTCCCTTCCAAGCCATTCTCTGATTCCGTGACCTCCACAAGGTCCATCCTACAGGACCTTGCATGAGCCACTTTGTGTCTCACCAGAGCACGGACACCGGCAGGACACGTCCCTGTGCTCTGTTCAGACCCTGCAGCTCTCAGCGTTTGTGCAAAACACAGCAAAAGTGAGGGTCGAGCTCGGGCAGAGCTGCCAGCACCACCGAAATGAATCTTCATCCAGACAGCAGAGCTGAGCACGAGCTAACTCACCTCAGCTCCCAGGAAGCTCCCAACCCTCCCAGCTCCTGGCTCCTGCTCTCTCCCAGCTCCCAGGGTCACATTCCTGGCACACCTCGGCACATCTCACATGCATTCCTCATGCATACGCACAGATTATTTTCCTCTAACAATTTCAGGCACCCTGCGCTAGAGCATTTATAACTAATACATATTCTAATGTTCCTGTTCACCTGAGACACTCGAAACTTTCCTGGCTCATTTGTCAGATTTTTTTATTTTTTTTTTTTTTTAAATACCTTCTTCCCCTCAGGCCAGTCAAATGAGTCCAGTTAATTTTCATTTCCACGGACACAGAAAGTCATCTCAAGGTCATTTTTGGGTTATATTACAGTTTCAAGTCTGGAGGGTTTTGCAGGATTTGCAATTGAGGCTTCTGATTATCTGCTGCATATTGAAACGAAAAGGAACCAGCTGAGGAGAGACAGTGATGAAGCACCCCATTGACACCTAGGTAATTAAGGAGAAACAAACATGTTTGTTGGCTGAAACAAGGGGAAAAATGATGCAAACCACTTTATTCTAGCAAAGGAAGAGAGGAGGGAGGAAAGCAAAAGCAGCAGCTAATGGGTTTCCATCAGAAGGGCACGCTTTGCTCCAGCCAGAACCTTCCCAGTGTGTTTGTATTTCAGTGGGATGGCTCTCGGTGCTACCGGGAGGCTTTTGTCACTTCTGATCAGAAAGAGAGCAGAAAAAAGAAACCCAGTAAACTGCAAAACACAACCTTTGTGATGCGGGCAGATCAACACAGCCCTGTTCTGAAAGGAAAATACAAAATTTATCCCTGTCTGTCCCAAGGGCTCGGAAGCACTGAAGCCTGGAGGTTTGCCATGGGACAGCCCCATCTCCTCCTGAGCGGCTTTAGCATTAGGGTCCAGGAAATCATTCCCTTGGGAAATGGGCGACTCCCAGTGTCAGCCCACCTCGTGGGCATAACCAGAGGGTGCTGGAGCCAAAGGAAGAAACAACTTCCGCAGTGAACTTCAGCACTGGGCTCCCAAAGCTCGCCCGGCGCAGGCGCGTCAGCCTGCGCTGCAGAAGTGTTTATGAGATGTTTTTAATATCGCAGTGGCAGACGGAGAAATGCAATCATGACTGAGCCACACATCTCCCCAAGTCCTCAGGGAGCTCGGGTACAAGCCTAGCTTTGTTTCTTTCCCAGAGAACAATCAAGATAGCGGGCTCGCAGCTCTCCTCACAGGCACTCTCCGGGGGCAGGAGATGGTAATTGGTTTGTGTGCACTGGAGGCATTTTGGGTTTCAGGGAACCAGGCAAGAATACTCAAGCTCTGGGGCAGCAAGTGCCCTGGAGAGACCTAGAGCTGACAGTGGGTGCTGAGCTGGTACAATGCTGGCCTCAAGTTCCTCAAAACTGGCTTTGTCTCACGGATCACTTGCTATTCAAAAAGCGCTGTTGTTTTTGGGTTTTTTTTTTCCCCATGAACAAGCAACTTCCAGAGAGGAACAGCTATGAGAAATAGCTTATTTTAGTCTCCTTATAAAAACACAAATCCTATTATTGGGGGAGTGATTCATTCTCCCCCAGTCCCAGGAGATGATGTTTCCCTTCCCAGGCAGGAAGGAAAACGCTCAGACCAGGTCTGAGGTACCAGCACCACCTCCCCAAGCTTACAATAGCCTGGGGGCATCGGGGAGAGGGCAAAGCCACAGCCCCCAATGGCACCAGGGCTCAGAGGAGGATGAGAAACATCAGTGAGGGCATTGCTGGCCCACCAGATCATAGGATCATGGAATGGTTTCACCTGGAAGGGACCTTAAATCTCATCTTGTTCAGCCCCCTGCCATGGGCAGGGACACCTTCCTCTATCCCAGGCTGCTCCAAGCCCATCCAGCCTGGCCTTGGACACTTCCAGGGATCCAGGGGCAGCCACAGCTTCTCTGGGCACCCTGTGCCAGGGCCTCCCCATCCTCAAAGGGAAGAATTTCTTCCTGTTATATCCCATCCATCCCTGCCCTCTGGCAGTGGGAAGCCCTTCCCTGTGTCCTGTCCCTCCATCCCTCGTCCCCAGTCTCTCTCCAACTCTCCTGGAGCCCCTTTAGGCCCTGGAAGGGGCTCTGAGGTCTCCCTGGAGCCTTCTCCTCTCCAGGTGAGCACCCCCAGCTCTCCCAGCCTGGCTCCAGAGCAGAGGGGTTCCAGCCCTGGGAGCAGCTCTGTGGCCTCCTCTGGACTCTCTCCAGCAGCTCCAGGTCCTTCCTGTGCTGGGCCCCAGGGCTGGGGCAGCTCTGCAGGTGGGGTCTCACCTGAGCGGGGCAGAGGGGCAGAACCCCCTCCGTCAACACGCTGGCCACGCTGCTTAACCTCAGTTCTGCTCCAAACTAGACTCAAGATCACCTTGGAGAGGTTTCAACACAGTGGCTACAGAGCCTTCCCCCCACAGCTGCTCCTTTCCCTGGTCTCGCAGGGAACCCTGGAAACACAGGGAGACGCAGGCACCAGGCAGCCTGCAGCAGTGACCTGACACCTCCAGCTGCTCGAGTCAGGTCCTTGCTAGATGCTAACGCTGTAAGAGTACAGCTGAAGTCAGGATTATTTTCCTGCTGACTGTGAAATCGGTGTAAAAAAAAAAAAGGAGAAATGTATTGCCGTGTACACTTGTCCAGCTACAGCAGTACCAAAGGCACAGTGCTCAGCCTTGAGGTTTAGTCATTTTTGTGCTTGTTGGAAGCACGAAGGAAAAAAATAAAACATCAAATGTCTTGCTGTGAACTCAATGTTTCATTTGACAATTAGTTCTGAAATACTGAATGTCTGGAAACCAAGCCAAAAAACCCCTAAATTTTAGAAAAAATCATTAAATCACTGTTGGGCCAAACCAATTAAAAAAAAAAAATGCTTGAGTCAGAAAAATCTCGGTTCTGCTGTGGGATCAGCCCAGTGGGAATGACCCCTGGGCACCAGAAAGGAAAGAAGGATGGAAACCCATCCAAGCTCAGCCAGTGCAGGGAAGGGCACTGCCCTTGCCCTTCCCAGAGCACAACTCTCACCCTGCCAGCGCTCCTCTGTCCATGTGTCAGCGTGGATTTGGCAGCATCATCCTGCCTAATAAGCATTTTCCAAGTTCCCGCATCCAAGGACTGGGTTTAACACTGGTCCAAAGCTCCTGGCCCCTGTGGGTCAGGGGGATTAGGTGTGAGCAGACACAGAGGGCTCCACCGAGATGCAGTGATCAGCAATCCAAATTAAACACAACCCAAATTAAAACCCGCTGCTGCCAGCCCCTCGGCCGGGCCAAACTCCCTGTTCTGAGCCAGAATGAGCCCCTTCTCCACACACCAGTGACCACAGGAAAAAGCTGCTGCTTCAGCACCCTGCACAGCCAGCCGGGAGTAGGGAACCCTCCCCAGGTTCACCTCACTGCTCCTGCTCCTTCTGAGCTTCCCTTTTGCTCACAGCCCCCTGGGCACTCTCTGCCATCTCATTTTTTAAGGGAAAACTACCAAATAACCCTGAATGAAGAGATGTGACTTCTCCTAACAGCAACCCCGGGGCTGTGCATCCCTCCTGCTGCCCAGCTTGAGCTGCAGGGGTGCACCATGGCCCCTGGAGCTGGAGAGGCTCCTGGTTTACAGGGATCTGTGCTGCTGGAGGGAAGAGGGAGCAGAGAGGAGATAAGGACTCGCTCCTGCACATGGTGCAGAGAAGGATTAGATACTTACAAATATTTTATCCTAGCTAAAGTAATTGCACCACTTGTTCTTATGAGTCAGAGCTATTTATTTTCATGCTTCAGGGCATCAGTTGATCACACCAGCTGAGGTCAGGCAGAAATTCCCACTGCTCCTGTAAGCATTCTGCATATTGCAGGGAGGTGCATTAGCACCAGTCCCTGCAGCCTGGCTCTCCCCCATCCCAGTCACTCTCTTCAGTCCCATCCCATGCAGAGGACACACCAGCACCTGAAGGGAGACAACAAAAAAGGTGGGGAGAGGCTTTTTGCAAGGACGTGTAGTGACAGGACAAGGGGGAATGGCTTCCCACTGCCAGAGAGTAGGTTTAGATACCAGGAAGAAATCCCTCCCCGTGAGGGTGGGGAGGCCCTGGCACAGGGTGCCCAGAGAAGCTGGGGCTGCCCCTGGATCCCTGGCAGTGTCCAAGGCCAGGCTGGATGGGGCTTGGAGCAGCCTGGGACAGTGGAAGGTGTCCCTGCCCATGGCAGGGGGCTTTGAATGAGATGAGATTTAAGGTCCCTTCCAACCCAAACCATTCCAGGATTCTGTGACTCCATGGTTTTAATAAGTACAAGACAACAAAGAGTCACTGCTCTCACCAGTTTAATGCCAGTCCATGGAACAGCACATCCTACACTCCTGCCCTAGGCAGGAGCCTCTTAGTACCTCTGGATATCATGGCCACATCCAGCTCCACTCCAGCCTCCAGGCAGGAACCGGGCAGAGACACCAGCAGGAAGACCATCCAAATGAGAAGGGACGGTATTGGTTGTGCAGGAGGAGAAAATGAAAATAACTCCTTTTGACCCTGGAGCACGAGAGCCAAACTGGGGTCACTGAAGCTCATTTTGGTGGCCAGCAAAGCCACGGCCTCTGCTGGGAGCAGACATGGATAACTGCTCATTCCTGAGTGCTCATGGACACGCAGCTCTAATTGTGTCACCAGCGAGAACCCTCCCCAAAACAATATTTGGCCAATATTAATAAATAAAAACTAGGCAGCATGTGCTTGGAAGGGGAAGAGGAATGCAAGAAAACAGCCACAAGCATTGGACTGGGGAAAAACACCTCCCTGGCCTAACCAACCAGCTCCAGTAACCCAGAAGCATTTAATCAAGGTCTGGGAAAGGAGCAGCCCTTGATCTCCAAGCACTGAGCATGAAATGAAGCAGCAGAGGCCAACGCACACCAAAGAAAAGGTTCCCTCCACACAAACAACAGGTTGGCTGCTCTTGGAGGAAAACACACACATGTGGCAGCAGAGATGCAAGGTGTTTCAGCGTCCCTGAGAGCACACACAAACCAGGTCAGAGAGTGTCCCCTCCCCTGCATCCAGCCTGGAACACCTCCAGGAGCTGCAGCAGCACAGGATCGCTCCCTTGTCCCCTTGCTGTCATCCTGCTCATCCCCTAAATCCACCCCCAGCTGTCCTCCCAAACAGCATCATGTTGCCTGCTCAGCCCTGCTCCCAGGCTCACCACGGCCAGGTATCTCCACGTTTCCTGATCTGCGCCTCACTGATCTCCATTAGTAATTACACTGCAGCGGCAGCAGCTCCATAACTTTAATTATAAGACAATTTCTGTTCTAATCCCTGGTTTTGACTCACTGCCGCAGACCCCGCTTCTCTTCTCCCCCCATCCTCTCATTCGGTCATTTCAGAAGTGAAATCATGCAGCCAAGGAGGAGTTTGAACAATTAAGGATAATGATCATTCCGACATGGCTTTCATACAGATGCCTGACACCGCTTCAAGGGCAGGACCGCAAAGCCACCCACGCTCAGAAGCTTTGCCATTCCTTATGTTGTCAGGAACAGCACCGGGATCCTTCCTGGAAGCTTGAATTCGTTTACTTTTCAAGCAAAAAAATGTGTCCATCGTTTCCAAAGCCCTGGGACACCCTCCTCTGACAGCTGGCATCTCACCTTCAGCAGAGCCCACCACGGAGATGTGCTGCAAGCTCAGCAATCCCTCCACACCCAGAGCATCCCACTGGCATCTTCCGGTGACATTCCCTGCAAGACAGCCGGGCTACAGCAAGAGCATCAGGAATGTAAAACCCTCCAGGTCACAAGTCAGAAGCCCCAAGTTTCACTCCCAGATCTTCAGCTCAACTCCCTCGACTTCACCTCTCATCCCCCCCCACCTGTCACCAGGGATAACATTTTTTCCCTGACATGCTTTGTTATTCAGAGATGGAAGATTCTGTAAATGCTGAATTATTATCATCAAATTATAATACTCAGAACACTGTCTCCCTTTGGGATTGGTGCTGCAGAAGGAGAGAGCACAGCACAGGCATCCAGGGCTGAAATGTGCCACGTTCAGTTCTCTTAGAGATAGCAGGGACGGATGCTGCTTTAGTACTTTCTCTCTTCCTGAGCCGTCCTGGAAGAGCTCCTCTGACAGGTCTGCTGGAGAAAACTGAACTATATTTGAAAGGCAATTTTTGAGCAAATGGAAACAGAACTGTCAGAGTTGTCACGATGAGATTTTTTGGAATTTCCCTCTCGTTTCAGGGGAGAGAGGAGGGAGAAATCATTGTTTTCAAAATGGGATAGCTCCTGACGCTGCTTCCAGCTTCCCCAGGCTCCTTGCAGGCTGGAGGACTCCACAAAAGCCCCCAAAATGGAATCATTCAGCCCCACATACTTGGTTCTCTCTCATTTTCACTTTCAGAAGTAAAACTAAAGCAGATTCCAGATGGAAACACTCACAGTCCAGGACAAAGGGGCAACCTGCAGAGGTTCCTACAGGGAAGGCATCCTCCTGCCTCTTGCTGGACCCAGCACTAACAGGCCTCCAGCACTGAACCTTGGGACACACACCTTCCCTAAACATGCAGAAAAGCCAGCCCACATCACCAGGACTTCTCAAAATCACAGCAGACAAGCCCAGAGCCAGCAACATCCAATCCTGGTACCCACAGGGCTCCCCCTGCACAAACCCTGGGCTGGGGAAGCACCTTCGGGGAAGAGCCTGGAGAACGTCCAGCACCAAGCCACTCACTCCTGCCCATTTTAAGCCTTCACTTTGTCATCTTTGAGCCCCTCAAACGCCACATTTTCAGGAGAAGAGAGAAAGACAGCCAAACCTCCGGAGATGGGCAAAGGCTAATGAACTGCTAAGCACTGAGAACCAGGAGATGGCCCAGGAAGAGCCCCAGCACAGCTGCTCCAGCGCCTGCCTGTTCCCATCACTCAGGCCAACGGCCCCAGAAATATTCCAAACAAGTCTCAGGGAAAACATAAATGCTGCAGGCAGCAGCAGCAGCAACAGCACCGTGGCACGAAGCCATCGGGCTGGTGAGCTGGAGAGAGGAGAGGCAGAGCTGCAGCCTGCAGCTCGGGATGGGAGGTTCTGCTCCTCTGCTACAGAACTTACCAGCAGCTTTGCTCTGAACCTTTTTTTCCTCTATGAGACTCGCCCTGTTCCCCCTCCCACAAAGAGTTCTGTGCAGCAAAACCCCAGCTCGTGTGGGCACAGGAAATGTCAGCCTCACCAGTTCTGCTGGGAAACTGGGCTTGCTGTGCCCACAGAGCGTGGTGCCAGCACCCCTGCTCCCTGTGTGCCATCCCAGCTTGGGCACGACTTCCCAGTTCATCCCAGAGCCCCCACAGCAGCCTTCCCACCTCCAAGGGGTGCAGGCACAGCACCAGCACAGGCTGTCCCCCCATCTCAAGGTGCAGCCTGGTCTCCTCCTCCCAACACACTCTTGCTGTCACATCCAAAGCTTTTTCCCTGGGAATGATGACAGCAGATGATACAAGACCTTGAATTTAATTGCAGTGGAGGAAAAAAAAAAAAAAAAATTAAAAAATGTTCCGAGTGATAAAGAACCCCTTTCATAAACCACATTATTTGTGTCTCTTTTCTAAATAATTTTAAGAGTTTGCTTGGGGATTGGTTTTTGTTTTGCAATTCAGGACCACGGCTTGCAAAGAATAGAGGAGGATGACTGGGCAGGCCAGGGTTTTCCGAGGCACTTTTGGGCTGCTTCTTCCACAGACCTCGTGCTGCCAGAGAAGAATGGGAATGGTCATGCAATGGCCATTAATAAATGGATTATTTGGGCATTGCAGGGAAGGGTCTTAACGGTGGAGGGGGGATCTGGGAGGGGAAGAGGCACCATGCCAGCCTCACTGGAGGGCAAACAGTGATTAAATATTTATAGATTTTAATGCATTGATTTGTTAAGTCGGGAAACAGTCCTTTAAGAGTTTCAAGATGCCTTTCAAGGCAATTCTCTAATCAGCAACCCAGGTGCAGCAAAGAGGAGCTCAACAAGAAGCAGAAAGCACTCCAGGCAAAAGTGTGGCAAGAGGAGCTCTTCCCCCCTCGCTTTCAGGGATCTCTGTGGCCAGGCTGGGATACGGGGGCACAAAGAGATTTATGTCCAAGGCTTTCTAATTAAGTTTCACCTAGGAAGGATTTCTTTTTGGATAGCATTTCCGCAGGAGAAAATTAAATGACACGCTGCTAAGGAGAAACAAACCGCAGCGTTTCGTGCCGCCCTCCCAAAATGTGCGCAATCTGACCGAGGAGAGCTGCTGCCCACACCAGCCTCTGCATCACCATCCCTACACCAGCTCCCTGCCTTGCTTTGGGAAAAACTGCACTTGAAAAGCATAAATAACCCAAAATCAGGGATGTCCAGCAAGTGCTGACCCACGTAAGGCAGCTCACTGCCCCTGGCAGCACTGCTGGGTCTGGCACAAGGTCCCTGGCACCTACCCCTGCCTGAGCTGGGACAGACCTTCTCGGGGGCACCATTTGTCCTCTGGAAACCTTTCAGTGCCACGAAAGCAAAGGGGTTCAGGCAGGCATTGCTCCTGAACAAGTTCTACTCACCTTCCCCGGGCCTCTGCTGATGGTAAACCTGCCTCCCCATCCCTCTTTTATGATGGAGCAGAGCTGGGAGCAGGACACCTGCCCAGCAGAATCCTAAACCTCCTGCAATTCAGCCATGAAAAACAATATGTCAAAGGAAAATGGCATTTTTAATTCTAATTCAGCCAACTGGAGGGTACAAATTAAATGTTTCCCCCATGCTCCCTCCCTTTTTCCAGTGAAATTATATCTTCTGAAGGGAAAGCTGTGAGAAAAGTTTTGGATGCTCCTCTCTGGCTGTGTAACATCAAGAAGCCCCAGGGCTGCAAATGCAACATCCCACAGCCCATTGAATCCATTAGCTTACTTACCAATATGAGATTAATTATTCCAGTTCACAGGATGTTTGGTCATTTTTTAGTGCTCCAACTACCACATCCAGAAGAGCTGAGATGCTCTGCCTTTAATTAGCTGCCCCTCATGGTCACAGCTTTCAAGACACGAGGTGATACCTCCTCTGGGCTCACAAACAAAATGACAAATAAAACCCCATTTCAGGAGCAACTGCTGATGCCTGGGCTGATAAGATCAGCTGCTGTAGCCCCATTCCAGGAGAGTGCTACAGCCTCACTTCCACTGATGACTCAACAAGTGTAGCAAGTGTGCCTTGAGTTTGGGTTTGTGCTGCCGAATTTTAACAGGAAAAGGGAGGAGTGGGACAGAAGAGGGAGGGAGCACACAAACAGGGGAATACAAGAAACCGCGCACATTTTGTTCCTGAATCCTCAAACGTGACTCACTTTGCTCTATTGTGACAAACTGAAACGCCTCTGAGGAGTTCATTTCACGTCTCATCCATTCTCTGAATAATGGGAAAATCCCTCTTTGTTTCTCTAAGATATCAGCACGCACCACGTGCACCCGCTGCCATTAGACATAATGGAACCAGATTGTCCCAGAAGTTGTTTTCGATTGCTTGAGTGCATCCTTCATTTAGGGAAACGAGAATGTATGAGCTGCTGTGTCCCAGCCGATGTGAGGACATAATCTTTAAGCTGGAGACAGGGCCGTTTGTTTCCCGGCGTTGGCATGGGAAGAAAGCTGGTTATTTCCCGAGCTCCAGGACAGGGTTAACCAAGGTCTTGGCCATGCTGCTGGGAATACCCAGGTTCCTGCCAGCAGAGGCCATGAGTAAAACTAGAGGTCCTGTGGCAAAGGGCCCCCGGGGACTTGGATGCTCCCACGAAGCCTGGAGATGCCCTCGCGCTGTGCGACGTCAAGCAAGGATGCTGTGGGATGCAGCAGGGATGCCTCTGCTTCCCTGGCCCTCCCCCAGTACATCCCACCGTGCCCTCACGCAGCACATACTGGTGACAGCTGCACAATGACAGCGCTCAAGAATGCTGGAGACCTCAAGGAGGAACAAAACCCCTGCTTATCTGCCAGGGAAAGCATCCCCCAGGGACACACGTTCTAGCTGGCTGCCTACAATTTACTTTGGCTTCTTGGGACAAAAGAAAGTTTGAAAGCCTTGGAGACAAACCAGGCTGCCTTCAAGACTCCGCCTGTGATAACGATGTTGTTAACATTGCCAACATCGCTTCTGCATTCAGAGGGAACCGATGGGGCTTAGTGAGGGAGAGCGATGGATCACAGCAGCCAGGTTTTGAGTTTTGTTATTTCTAATTGACTGCCACCTTGAGAGAGTTCCTCTTCCCAACATGAAAAAAAAAATAAAATGAAAAAAAAAAAAAAATCCAAACAAAGCAAACGAGTCTGTCGGATCTGTTTCAGCAGAGCATCGACCTGAAGCCTCGGCAAGAGCGGTGCTGAAAGCTGAGCACGCGCCTGGGCTGTGCTGCTGAATCGGGACAAGCAAATTCACACCAGTTCCTGTCCCGCACTTACAGGAGTGACAGTCATTCCCCCAGCCACGCTGCACTCCGGGGACTTCAGGCCTTCTAAGTTTAACAAGTTTTAGGTTTTCCCCTTGGAGAAAGTATGAGATGCGAGAACAAGCAGAAGGACAAAATCTGTCCCCCTCCCTCATGCTCTTCTTTCCCTAAATGCTTTCCTTTCAGATTTACATCCCCGGCCCTTCAGGGAAGGAACAGAGCAACACCTGCCAGCAGCCAGACCAAACCCAGACCAGCAAGAGCCACCAGGGAACACTGGAGGCTTTGGGGAGAGGCATGAGGGTCTCAAAGGGAGGTGGTCCCAGGGCTCTGCCACGGCCAGTGTCACCTCCCTGCTGTCCCCATGCCCAGCAGCTCATGCCAGCCCCATCCTAATTTCCAGACAGATGAGCTCTGGGTCACACTGCATCATATCTTTTTCCCTAGAGCTGGCACCCAGCCCTCCCTTTATAGCTTCTTCTGGCACGGTTTCAACAGCAATAGGTTTTATTATTCTGCCTTGCTGCCCTAATTCTCTCTGCACTCAATTTTCCATTGACCCTCTGCTGCGTTTGCTCGCTCCGGGCAGGCAGCAGGGAGCATTCCCTCACCTGCCCACATGGAATGGGAATAGAGGGGCCGGACGGGTACCTCCTGGTCCTGCTGGCATCTGCACGGACACGGCCCTGTGGGACAGAAACACCTGGGAAGCTTCTGAAGGGAGCAGAAAGGCACCAAGGGGGAGATGGGGAACAAAAGGAAAGCCAAGGAAATAAAAAATGATGCAGCACAAAGAAAGTGAAGGGTCAGGGGAAGAGAAAGAAGAGCAAGAGCAGCAGAAATCCAGCTGATGACCTGGGAAGCGCAGTGCTTGATAAATGGGTGATTAAAAAGCTGCATGGCACCAGGAGGGAGGCACCACAGCACTGCCGTGGCCTCGCCTCAGGGGAACACTCCCGGCCCCAGGAGTCACCAGTTCAGCCCTGCATGGCTCCTGGTCACGTTTCCCCTGGGACACCCAGCAGAGCAGCAGGGAACGGTGCAGATGGTTTTGCTCCAAGGACAGCAGAGGCTCCTTTCTGCTTTCTCTTCTGGCTTCTACTCAGTCCCACAGGCTGGGCAGAGGGATGTGGTTGCCCCCTGCTTATGGCTGGAGTTTCCCCCCCCAAAAAAGTGTATTGCTCCTAGGAGAGGGCCCACCTCAAAGCCAGGATTACGGCTCTGAGTGCTACACCCACTTGCCTCGGGTGGCCCAGCAGGCGGGACAGGAGCCTGGCAGCACCCCCGTTCTGCCTCCAGCCAGGACTTTCCCCCCTTCCACATCAGAGAGGGACACAGATACAGGAACACAGCATCCCTGACCTGCAGCCTCTGTCCCCCGTGACACTGGCTGTCCCCAGACGTCACCTCACCTGCTCCCACTGGCTTTTCCACGCCATCCCAGCCCACTCCATCACAAGCCCTATCTGCAGAGACCATGCAAACACCCGCACCCTGACAGTGGTGAGAGCGGGGGGATCGGTGCCAGCGCGGCCCAGGGGGCTCAGGGGAGGAGGAGGAGAAGGAGGAGGAGGAGAGGCTGGCTCGCAGCTGGCTGCTGAACACAATGCAGAGATGCAGAATGGCCCGTGATTACAATTTGAAGGGCTTCTATGCACTGAAAGGGAGCTGATTCAATTGTGCCGCAACTCCTGAGAAGCTGTCGGCAATCAAGGCATTCTCCCGGCTACAATCACCGGAGGCAGGGCGGAGAAAGCAGGAAAGTATCGCTTAGGTGAGGGCTTAGGTACAGCAGCGAGGGTCATTCGCAGCTGTGATTTCCCTCCCGTCAGCTCCATCGCAGGGAGCAGCGGGGACACCGCGGGGACAGAGATGCTGGTTCATGAAATGCTGCTCTGGTGAATGCTGGATGGCCAGGCAGTCACCAAACCATGACTGGAGGAGTAGGCGATGCTGAAGGGGATGAATTTGGGGTGAATCTTTTGTGACCACTGGCTCTTGTGAGCTCCCCGGCGTGCACCACATCCCCCCAGGCTGCCAGTGGGCACGGGCAGAGTGAAGGAAGCCAGGCATCCTGCTCACAGGCACATTCTGCATCCCAATTCCTGTCCCTGGATGCAGATAACGGGCAAAATTCCAGCCCAGCCTCCCCTCCCTAAGCAGACCATTGGAAACAGCTCCAAGCCCAGCACCCATCCTTTCACTTGGAAATCAGAAGGAATGGCCTCGGAGCTGCCAGCTTTCCCTCCACCAATTCCAGATCCAAGTGCCAAGAAGCGTTTCTAACACCTTGCTGCAAACCTCAGACCAGGCCAATAAAACTTTTACACAGACAAGTGAGAAGCAAACATCCCCCTGGCCCCTGCCCTTCCCTGGGTACCCGCTCTTCCCAGGGAGAGTGAATATTCACAGGGAGCATTCCAGGGGAAGGTGACAAAGCAGATGCTGCAGAGCTAGTGGCCACCAAAGCCAATGACAACGACAACCTGTGCCTGCCCACCAGCTCCCTGCAGCCCCCAGCCTCTAGCAGCACCAGCAGCTGGAGTTGAACACTGCTGGTCAAGCCCAATATTCAGCATGCAGAGCTGGGAAGCCACTCGGAGAATGTTTCAGGTTTTGGGGCTGCAAGAGATCAGAATTCCCTTTAAAAATGCAGCACCATGCCAGAAACTCCTGCTCTGCCACAAGCTCCACTGAGCCACTAATCCCAAAACCCAGCCACCACTGTGCACATTATTTCAGAGCTTATCCCCTAGCCATGGACAAACTCTTTGCAGACAAAAGCAACCCCTATTGGCTTCAGCACCAGGACACATGTCCAGCTCCTTTGGGCACTGCCCAGGCTCCCCAGGGAATGGGCACGGCCCCGAGGCTGCCAGAGCTCCAGGAGCGTTTGGACAGCGCTGCCAGGGATGCCCAGGGTGGGGCTGTTGGGGGGTCTGTGCAGGGACAGGGGCTGCGCTGGATGATCCCTGTGGGTCCCTTCCAGCTCAGGATATTCTATGGTTCTAGGATTCTCCCTGTTCACCCAGCTGAAGGGTTTTTCCAGCTTTGCAGAACTACCACTAAAGAAAATGCAGCTCTCCCAATCTTCCTAAAATCAGCAGAATGCATTACATGCATGTTGGTAGGTAGAAGCTATCCTATTATCCATGGAGATTATAATTACCTCATTTGCCTATTAAAAGGATACTGTGACAATATTTAAGTTAGAATGCTTTAGTTATTTGCTTAAAAATTATGTGGTGGCAATCAAGTGAAAATTGAGGCTGTAATGCAGCCACAGCAGTACTGCCAGTAATTTGTGGAACCAATAACGATTATTTTTAATGTATCAGCCAACATGCCTAAATATGCTTTTTTATATACCCACACATGTATATGTGTGCATGCACACGCACTGATGGGCAGCATGGGCTCCGTTTCCCTCCACTTTCTGAAAACTGAGACCTATGAAGCATCTTTCTTTGAAGCGCCATACACTGCCAAACGGATGCAGGAGACAAAGTCCCCATCAGCTGATGGCAACCTGTATGATCAGAGCAGAATAATTCCCTGAGTCCCACAGGAAGGGAGACTAGGGGTGGGAGGATGTGGGACAACATGATTTTCCCTTCTCTACAAGCCCATCTTGGGATCAGCAGCTCTTCCACTCTGGGATTGCCAAGGAAAATGTCGGGGATTCTTTCTCACAAGGATTCTATTGCTCTGCTCCACGTCTTTAACCTCAATTTTTAATGTAGAGCCCACCCTGTGTGCAGGGCACAAGGTTTTGTTATTTCTAAACAATAATAAAAAAAGGAAATAGACTCATACATTTTCACTTGGCATTGCCCTGGGAAAATGGAAATCTGATTACTTATTCCTTACAATCCCAAATTGCCCCTGCCAGGCCAGACACAGTGAATAAATCCTTGCTTTTAGAGATATCCTCTCCATCACAAGTGCATAATGGGACCAGTATCCCATTGACCTGAGGACACCAGGAAAACCAGCTGCAACCCCCTCATGGTCTGTGTCATTGCCTGCCAGGCACCGAGCAATCCCAGGAGGGATTAGCAAGAGAGCCCAGAGGGATGATGCATTTCCCCAGCTGAGAGCAGCCTTTGGAAGCACAGACACTGAAACTCAATTTCCTTCTCTGCTGTGGCATTTAACCTTGCAGAGAGGAGCAGAGGATGGAGGAGAAGGAGGAGGGAGGCAGGGGACGATGGATGTTTCCATTCAGAGCATCCCTCCCGCGTTCCACCCTTCCTGAGAAGCCCGGGAAGAATCTTCCTTAATTTGTAGAAAGCTTAAGAGCAATATGCCAGTCTGTTGAAGCCTCCAGCATTCTGAGCCTGGGAGGGAGCAGCCACCTGAGCAGCACTTCCAGAATCCAGCTGTTCCCAAAGACAGGATCGATCACAGCAATCCCACAGCACAACCTCCCGCCCCACAGCAGCCACCTAATTTCATCTGGCGATCGGAGCTTCGCTTTCTGCCTCAATTTATCTAATTGCAGCTTCTACCAGCGGGATACAGCTCTGCCCGAGCCTGCAGAGTGGGGGCTTTGCTTCGAGCAGCCTGATTTTCCAAAATACAGAAAGCTGCTCAAGCGGTGTTTTTTCCCCAAGCTTTCACACCAGGCAAAAGGCCACAGTCATGTGCCTTGAGAATGGGCTGCTTTTACCACACAGGAAAGAAAATAATAATTCCTTACAGCAGTGCTGGGCTATGCTGCAGCCTCCCTGTGCACAGGAGGCCTGACCTAGGGCTGCTGTCTGAGGGCAAACAGCTCATCCACAGCTCTCCCTGTCTTCAGGGGTCAGCATCTCCTGGAAAAAAAGCCCCTCCTATTCAAATGAGGCATGAACTACCAAAAAGGCTACACCAGAGGTGTTGGGCACTCCAGGCAGGGTTGGATGGGGCTTAGAGCAACCTGGGATAGTGGAAGGTGTCCCTGTCCATGGCATAGGGTTGAAATGAGATAAGCTTTAAAGTCCCTTCCCTTCCAGTCCCTCAAACCATTCTAGGATTATATCCACTTAGCCAAACTTGTGCATCCCAGCTGCCAAGCTAATTTCATTCCTACACGTCTGAAAAGGCTTCTTAGCTCAGGTACGGAGTTGTATCAAACTCTAATACAATTCCTGCAATATCTGCCAAGCCCTGGATGCTTTTCCTAAAAGCTGTGCAAACAGTGAAACAGCTGCAGCATTATTTTTTTTTTAAATTGTTATTTTGTTTTTAAAAAGCAGCAGGCCGTGGCTCCAGGACCAAAGAACGAAATACCAAACTTCAGGAGCCCAAGAGCCTCACTCGGAGTCTAATTAGGGGTCAGCCAGTGTAGAAGGCAGCAAAGTGGAATCTGAGCAAGGTCAAGACAACTTCCTTAAGGAAGGGTGGAAAAGAGGTGCACTAAGCAACCTGGCAGTATTATCAGTAAAAGCAAGCCTTTCAAATAAATGAAGGTGATTTAGAGGGTCTCATTTCAGCGGATTTTCAGACAGCTTATGATAAAAGTACTTCATAAAAGATTAAGGAAAATAAACGGCTACCCAGGAAGGGGCACGCCAGGCAGGGATTACAGCTGCCAAAGCAAAAGGAAACAAAGACAGCGCTTCCCAAATTGGAAAGAGGCTCGTGGGGGACGGCTGTGTTATGGGAATGCTGCAAGACACAGGGAGCAAGTCACAGTGGTGCAGCATCTTGAGGAGCTTGGGTTTGCTGTGGCTACAGGGACCGAGCATCTCCGGCTGGATTCATTACACACCACGGGAGGTGGACGATGAAATTTCGTTTAGGCGAGTAAATGAACATGTTCTGCCTGCAGAACCACGCACCAGGGGAAGGGGGATGTACTCAATAACCATGCTGAGCCTGTGTTTTATTCGATTTACCTCCCATACTGCCAAGAAAGGAGGCTCCAAAGGTGGATGATGAGGCTGCATCCCTGCGGTGGGATGTATCAACAGCCCTTGGACAAGAGGGAATGGCTTCAAACTGACAGAGGGCAAGGTTAGATTGGCTATTAGGATGAAATTCTTCCCTGTGAGGGTAGTGAGGCGTTGGCACAGAGAAGCTGTGGCTGCCCCTGGATCCCTGGAATTGTCCAAGGCCAGGCTGGACAGGGCTTGGAGAAACCTGGGATAGTGGAAGGTGTCCCTGCCCATGGCAGGGGTGGGATGAGATGATCTTTAAAGTCCCTTCCAACCCAAACCATTCTGAGATTCTCTGACATATTCTGGGAGGTGTTTGGAGGGGGCTGCCAGCTCAGACAAATTAAACTGAAGACAAGCTGGTTCAGTGCTTTTCATAGCAACCCTCCAAGGGAAATGGGGAATGTAATTCCCAAGTCTCAGGTAAAAATGATAAAAAACTAACCAACAGTTTTGCTCATGAGAAGCTACCAGAGAGTGAATCAATCAAACCCTGCTCCCCCATGACGGGGGAGGACGCACCACTGAGCAACACGCATCGCTGCCTGTTGGTGAGAGACATCCTGAGAGGTGGCTCTAGGCCCATGCAGGAAATGCACCTCCCTGTCCCATCCCACAGGCTCCCAGCCATTGCAAAATACCTGAGGCACTTCACTGACAACACCAGGAGACACAAATCAGCCCCTGGGCAATTTCAGACCTTGCCATTTTTCCAGGCACCCAGGAGGGTGCCACATTAGCGGCCTCTGCTCATCTATGGAGAAGCTGCTCAGCTACAACTTCTGAAGAAATCCAGAGACAGAAAGTGTCCAGCTTCCCAGGGGATTTTCAGTAGGGAGTACGAATGACATCAATCAGAAAGTCAGTTGAGCTTCATACACCCACTACCCTGTGGCACTTCTTCATCAGCATCTCTAGCAGCATTTGACAGCAGGAACACAATTCCAGCAAATGCCAAGCGAGGCACTTCAGTCCTACCTACAGGAAAATATGGGGGCTGAGAGGTTTGAAGGCCCAGCACAGCCGTCTGGCCAAGGAGTGACCAAATACATGCCAAAGGCCACCTCCACAACCCCCTGGTGACCCCCATGGTCTGTACAGCACCAGGGACGTCCTGCTCAAACACCCAGAGCCAGAAAGTTCAGGCTTTCAACTGTGCACTGGAGACTGAGCAGGTAAAGCCAGCGCTGCCACATCTCTAGGCATAAAATCTCTCTACAACCACTTGCAAATAAAGGCAAACTCCTAAGTAACCCCTTCAAATGGGACAAACTGGTGCAGAGACAAGATTTCCCCCCTTGCACTCTCCTTGCTGCAGGTGCATCCCCAAGGCTCTGCATCAGAGATGCTTCTAAAAAAAGCACAGAGGTTAATAAGGGACAAAAGCGTTTGCATTTACTCTGAGTAGGGACTCAAGACTCTGCTTTACAGCCCAGAGGCACCGCTGGGTACCAGCACAGAGCCCTGGGGCAGGGGCTGGGGAGACACAGTCACTGGATCTAACCAGAAGAGGGAGAAAAAAATCATTGCTCCACAGGGGCCCATCCACAGGAG
The DNA here is from genome assembly GCA_013397775.1 of Eulacestoma nigropectus. Taxonomy (NCBI): domain Eukaryota; kingdom Metazoa; phylum Chordata; class Aves; order Passeriformes; genus Eulacestoma; species Eulacestoma nigropectus. Next base: position 248,432 of record VZTE01001632.1, on the reverse strand, counting down.
CACCTCAGGAGCAAACGTGTCAATCCCTGACGGCAGCACATCCCCAGCCCACACTCCAGCCTAACAGAGACACAACCAAAAGGGAACGTGCCTGCCATCTCCCCAAATCCCCCTCTCAGCCAGAGCCAGCAAACTATGGATTGGTCAAATTTACGCCTCCATGCGTGTCCAGCATCCACTGTCTGTGGAAACACTGCTTGGGAAAACCCCTTCAAATGGGATTTCTCCCCACTGGGGCTTTTTCCTCCGGTACAAATCTATTTGAAAAGAAGATAAAGCATCTACAGTTGGACTGAGGTTTTATTCAGAGAAAGCTCTGGCTCAGAAATAATTGCCGTTTGCTATAATTGGTGAGATGCAGGAAGGGACTAGATACAAGTGGAGTCTGGTGCAATTTTGGGAGATTTGTTACGCTTAGCTCGCTTCTATCAATTTCAGTGGCTCAGACGCTTATGACCTGTTGCTCGGCTTATTGTGAAAATGGCTTTTATTTACTGCACTTCCATTAAAAGATGAAATCCATGCATAGGGCTCACAGGGCAGAAAATCACAGTTTACGTCTCAGCTTATCTCCCTTCAGCGGCCTCAGCTCATTTTTTGCCCTGGCTCACTCCCAGCCGCTATAAAAAAGTATTTCCGAGCAGTTTTTGGAGTAGCCAAGGCCCCTTCCAGAGCCCACAGGGCAAGAGGCGTGTTCAGGCTCTAAGGGAGTGCTCGGTGCTGCAGCTGCAGGTCAGGTGAGATGGGGAGGATGAGGGATGGGATGAGGGATGGGGATGCTGCAGTGGGACAGGGATGTTGTGGCACGTCCATACTCAGCTCCCAGGGCACGGGACACTCACAGCCACCCTCCAAGCCCCAGCACTGCTCTGCTGCCAGGCCATCAGCTCCCTCCGCCTGCAAACTAAGGAGAGGGATTATCCAAGCGCATGCCCCACACTGTGCTCCTGGAGGGCAGGCTCCTGCTCTCCCGCAGGTCCAGAGCTCCTCCTGATGCAGCTCCAAGACCCCACTCCCTGCAGCACAGGTTACAGCAGTGCAGCAGTAGGCTCAGCACCTTCTTATGCACCAGTTCCCTCCCAGTACCGCACCAGTACTGCACCAGTACTCCTCCCTGGAGCTGTGGCAGGTAGAATGCCCAGCCTGTGCATCAACAGGAACAGAGCAAGCAGAAGGGACATCAGTGCCTCCACCTGTGCCAGCTCCTGCTCTCCGTGACAGGCACCTCCAGCTATGGGAGCGCTCCCGGGGAGGGAGGATGGCACCCAGGCATCCCAAGCTCTGCTGTCCTGTGAGAGCCCATCTGAACACCACACACACCATCTCAAGGTGTATCTAAGCTGGTCCTCAACAGCAGCATGGAGTTGCTAAGGTTACCTCCTCAGCTGCCTAATTAGAGGAGCTGTCAGTGTCTCGCAGAGATCAGGAGACGCGGGTGCACGTGGGGGAGCTTTCAACCACACAGATCATTTTTAGCACATCAAAGCAGAGAGAAAACCCCATCTCCTCATGGGACAGCCATGGGCAGAGACAGCCACATGCCGCTGTCCCACTGTCCAGCCACTTGCTGAGCCTTTGGAAGAGCTGCTGGATGGAGAAGTGCATGGGCAAGCAGCTTCCCCAGTTCAGAGAAGCAGCAGATCCTGCTCTGTCGAGTCCACTCACCCATTTCTTTCACTTCTGGCTCTGCACTTCCCCTGATCTCCTCTCCTCAGCCCTCTGCACCACCAGCCTGCAGGCAGCGTGGCAGGGAGGGAGCCAGGAGGGTGTGTCCCTCCCTCCCACCTCCACACGGGAATTTCACACCACCTCAGTGATGCAAAACGGGAGCCCCTGCAGGCTCCTGCGAACAGTGGGTAAGACAGAGGTACAGGAGCTGTGCTCACTCGGTCAAAGTCATTTCATGAGTAAACAGCAAAGCCAAGAGGAGAATCCCAGAATGACCCAGACGCCTGGATTTTCCACCAGCTGAATCCGCACACTCCCGGATGCTTCCTTTAACTGCAGCACAGGGAAGATCTCGGAGGGAAGCTCTGTCCCCCAGTCTCCAGCACAGTTAAGTGCTTGCTTTCACCTCCTGAAAACCGGATCCCAAATCCCATAGACAAGGCCAGGAACCAAGCTGGGAGCATGGAACAAGACACAACAAGAAATACATCACCCAAAGAGGCTCAGGAGAGCATCTCCTTTTGGGAATCACACAAGTATGGCACAGACATCCAATGTACAGCAGCCAGCTCCAAGCACCTTCCTGCCCACCTCCAAGAGCAGAGGAGCCCTCTCCATGATGCAGAGGAGGTAAGATCATCCCCCATTCGCAGATTTGGGAGTGCTGGGCAGGGGAAGTCCAGGACTGCCCCATCCAGCAGCACGCAGTGGCTGGCACCCTTGGGAGAAGCCCCAACCCAGGCAGTCCCTGTGACCCGACCTTCGAGGAATGGGAGCAGAGGTTTTCCTGGATGGCAGCACTGCTGGGGCTGACTTTGCTGGTTCAGAAAAGTTTAAGAGCAGCAGGATTAAAAGGAGATGCAGCCAAAAACGCAAAGAGATCCTGGAGCTGAAGCACTTGCCAAGTTTCTCCCTTACACTTCAAGACACCCACTCATCCTCCCCAAGGGCTTGTCAGACTCACATGGCAAAAAATACATGCTCTGTACCTACCCAAGCCCAAAAGAAAAGACCCTGAAATAAACCTGGAATCCAGGGCTGGCAGGAAGACAAAGTTGGGGGCGGAAGAGGAATTTTTGGTGTCTCTTTTCTAAGGAAGGAACTGCCTGACAGCTCTGCGGCAGGAGACCACGGCTCACGGCCCCGTAGCTCACACAGCCCCCTCAGACACGGCAATAGATTGCTTTTAATTACAGGGCACCCACTCAGAGGCCTCTGGGTGTCCAAGGGACTGTAATGGAAACTACAGCTTTATGGGAATAAAAAAACCCCATCACAACAAGCTGGTGCATTCAAGTGCTCACGAAAGAGAAAATTCCAAGAAAAAGTGGTCAGGGTGTGACCAATGTTGCCATTTGCTAACCCTGACAAGAGGAACTGCAGGCAGCTGGCAAAGGGGAGGTGGGCTCAGAACAGCTGCCTCAGGCACCCTGGACACCTTCTGGTGTGCTACCTCCATGGGCAGGGGACTGGAAAGAGATGATCTCTAAGGTCCCTTCCAACTCAGGGCATTTTATGATTCCAAGAGGTTGCTCAGCTCAGGCAGCAGCGAGAGGGGAGGCTGTGTTAGGCTGGGACTGCAGCTCCAGCTGGCAAGGTGCAACACCAGGGTGGGGAGCCAGGCACTGGATGGAGCCCAAGCTGCTGCACGCCCTCAGACACCCCAGGCCGTCCCCTCTCGTGCCAGCAGTGTGCCAGGCCAGCCTCCACGCCCCAGCCCAGCTTCTCCAGTGCCACTGGCTGAGCTGGAATAGAACAAACTGGCAAGTCCTGTGGCACAGCTGAGGGCAGAAGCAGCCCAGAGCTGCTGCCAGCCATGGGCAGCTCCAGCCTCCCCTTCACTCTGCACTGACAGGGTGATGTTTGGCTACACCATTAACAGATGCTTGCTAAACATGTGGAAAATCTGTTTTCACGGACCAGCTCGAAAGTGCAGTGAGTGCTGTGGGGTCAGAAGTGGTGAGGGCATGGCTGGGGCAGCAAGGGTGGGATTGGCATGTGTCCATGCTTCATCCACATCTCCTCATCTCTGTGCCCTCCTCCTGCTGCTCTGTTGGTCCATCTGGAGGGAGGCAACACCCAACAGGGCAGGAGGCACTCACTGCTCCCTCCGTCAGGGCTGTGCAGATCCCACCCTGCCCAACACACACCAGTAACACCAATAAAAACCATCCCACCATGCTGGACACAGGGTCACCAATGTGACAGCCACAGCCAGCAGCACCTCCAAGTGCCTTCAGGGACAGTCACATCTGATTGTGGCCAGGGAAAGTCTTGTTGAGAGCTGTCTTTCATGACAACTTTCTTTTTCTTTTCTTTTCCTTATAAAAATGTGTCAGTTTAAGATTGTAAAAATACTTTCATCTTCAAAACAGTGTCACAACTCCCCTTCAGCATTTTCATAACAATGCTGCCATTCTGGCTTCAAAACATCTTCCCAAACTTATTGTTCACACATTCACCGAACTTTAAAGCTCAGAACCGAGGGACTGCGATGAAATTGGAACAAGCTGCTCTTTGAATAAAGACAAGTTTTCTTTTCATCTCGTGCTAATTAACAGAAGCATCCTTCCCTCTGTGCCGGCCCCTGGTCAGCACTCGCCACATCCCTCAGACCTCAAAGGAAAACCTCCCTCTTCCCTCACTGCATCCCATCTGTGCAGGCACAGTGCAGCATCCCAGGGATCAGAGGGGCTTCCCAGTGAGGCCAGCGCTAGGGAGATGCAGGGAGGAGATGCAGGAGCCCCTCAGGAGCTGCTGTGGGACCCTTTCAGCTCAGTCAGGACAGGTATTATTGCAGCAGGAACACAGGAGCAACCGAAGGCCAGCAGCATCCCTGAGGCTGGCAGCACCTCCAGCTCACGGAGCCTCCATCCTGCCCAAATCCCAGCTCTTGGGGTCACAGCACGTTAAGGAACAGCTCCAGGGATGCTCCAGAGACCTATGGCCTGTTCCTCACCTTCTGCCACCACAGCAGAGAGTGCTGGACAAGGTAGATCTTGCTGCCCACCGTGAGACCACTCTCCCAGCCCAACCCTTCCCCCTAACTCAGTTCATGCCATGAATAAAAATGTCCCTGGGCAGGGGGCAGTCCCCTAACTGCTGCAAATATTTGCAGAGTAGGAAGGAGAGCCTGGAGAAGTGTGAGGAAGCTGCACAGCCATCAGCAGCCAGTTTCAGGCTGCAGCCTGCTCCCAGCCAGGTCCAGCGCTGGTCTCCTCTCGCCGGCTCTCCCCTCCCTCCAGCTGCCACGGCTGAGAGAAGCACCCTTTCAACCAACAGCTCTCCTACAATCTAAATCCTTTCCCCCACCCAACAACAGCAAAAGGAGCAGAATATTAACATTAACACCCGCTTGTTTGCCCTTAGGCACATCCAGAGCAGTTTAGTAGAGAGATGATCAAAACAAGCAGCGATTAAAACCCACGGCCCCGAATCCACAGAAATGCCTTTGCCTTTTGAGCCACAGCAAAAATATCACCTTCCTTCCCAACCCAAACCCCTCTGCTTCCAGGGGCACAGAGCTGCTGTCCCACAACAGGCCCTGGAGAGCAAGGCTGCAGAACAAGGAGTGGTTTGGAATGCCCTTCCCAGGAGGTGACCCAGACCTGCTTCAGCTGTGGGCAAGGTATCCATGGATAAATGTGCACCCTTTCTGCTGAAGAGAGGCTTTGGAGATTGCAGTCTACTAAAATTTAGGGTTTACATGACTTAAAGCCAGTCCTCAAACCAGAGAAGCCTTTGAGCAGTGGGAAACACGATTTTGGGGAGGAAATGCAGGTGGGAGGTGCCACAGGAGGAACGCCAATGGACTGTTTAGCAAAGAACAGGCTCTCACGAAGCTCAACTTCCTGCAGCATCCCCTACAAACACCCCATATCTCACACCACAGCAGCTCAGCTGGGAGGAGTGTTGCAAACAGGATTTTTTCCTCCTGTTTTGCCTTTAAGTGGCTCATTGCAACACGCTGTAAAACCCTTCATCACCAAAGAGGGAAAAGGTTTTACAACAGTCTTTAAAAATCAAGCCCAGGCAGCAGAGGAAACACAGCACACACAGTTTTGGGCAGCACACGGGATTTCGGGCAGCACTCCTGGGGAGCAGAATCCAAGCTTGGCAGAATCCCTGAGGCCAGCAGCATCCCCCCACCTCCAGCTCACGGAGCCCCCATCCTGCCCAAATCCCAGCTCCTGTCCCCATCCCCAAACGCCGCTGGGCCACGGCACGTTAAGGCACAGCCTGTCAGCCAAGCAGCAAAGGCAGCTGCTAGAAAAGCGGAATAAAATCGAGTACAGCGAGGAGCAGCGCGCCTGCCGTGCAAAGTGCTGCTCCGGCAAGACCCCAAGCTGGCTGCGAGCAGCCCCTACAGGCAGCGTCCCCGACCTCCCTCCCAGCTGCCATTCCCCCGGATAATGGATCTCCTCCCCCGACGCACGAACACAGCGAGGACAACGGCGCTGCTCGGCTGGGAGAGCGGCGAACACGGGAGGAGGAGACGGCAAGGGCTGCCAGGGGGAAAGCAACCTAACGGGGTTTGTGTCTTCAAGCAGCTCTGCCTTCTGGAATTGCGTTAAAAGGCAAGGCTGTGGCTGATTGATTAAATGCACTTCCACACCTTCTGATCCCGCTCAGGAAAATTAAAGCAAGAAACACACGGTTGTTGATCCAGTACAAGGCACGCGACTGCAATGGCTACAGTAAGAACAGCCACAGACCTCTAATGCCTGTTTGAAATCCGATTAATTTTGAAGGTTCTTAACGTCCAGGATCTGTGAATGATGCTGGCAACAGCACATCCCATTCCTGGTGGCCTGAGGAACCACCTCAATGAGGCTCAGGGAAGAAAGCAGAGCTGAAGGAGCAGCAGGAGGCAACACCTGCACTCCTCGGGGATGAGCTTGGGAAGGTTTGGAGCAAGAGCAAATGGACTAAAGGGCTGGTGTGCTCCTGAGAAATCCCTGCTCCAGCCCAGCAGTGCCCACAGCAATTCCCATACTCAAACCTGACAGAATAACCTCCCTCACTGGTGAGCTGTCTCCTCCTGAAGCGGGGACCCAAGGCTGGCAGGCAGCACGCACCCTGCCTCTCCTGTGATGCGTTTGATGGGAACATGTAGAGGCTGCTTTTGATTTTACAGTTTGTTTATAGCACACATTTGGGGAGTTACACGGCATGGGAAAATACATCCCATAAACAAACTGCTAAACAAAACAGGCTAAATGTGTACGACGCCAAACCAAAATAGATTCCAGCTACCCGCCGTGCTGCAAGCATATGCCTCTGACAACAGCTTCGCTTGGTGCCCCGATCCCGAGTTCAGTTTTGATTGTTAGGCTCTGTCACCATTGACAGCACCTTCAGATGCTTCCCACAGCTCCAGGGAAGTCCAGAGCAGTGAAAATACGCCCAGCTGGAGGTGGAGACCAGCAAGGGTGATAGAGGCACCACCCTTCCCTGCCCCCACCCCACAGACAGCGACTGCCCAGGTGTTACCAAGGGCTGCAGGATGTGGACCTGAGCCATCAGCTGGCTCAGGGACTGACTGCAGAGACAGGAGGGGACATTAGGTGACAAAAAACTCACACACCAAGTATTTCAGGCAGACATTTAGAGTCTCCCTCCCAAGAACTGTCCCGCCAGCTGAATTCTACCACCCTGCTAATGCCCAGAAGCAATTCCTCAAGCGTTTAAACTTTTATCATCCCCTCTCTGGGGCTGCACGGAGGGCACATTCCCCTGCGAATGCCTCTTCTGTCAAGATGCAAAGCTGTTGAAGCTGTGTGAAAGTAATTCCCACCCACTCCTACTGCCCCAGGAAAAATATTTCTTCGGTGGTTTTGCATAACAAACAGCTACACGGTTTGCCTGTTTCTCCTGAGAAACTCGGGCTTAGAGGAAAACACCATCGCAGCGCTACTCTGAGACCAGACTTCATAAAGTTCCCCCTGCAAGGGGGGGAAATACTACCACCGAGATTAGACTGCCGCTGCTCCTGATAACATTCAGTCACCCTGGCAGGCTGCAGCACACCGAGTTTGTAAAGCTCCTTGGGAATCCTTCAAGATGAAAGGTACAGTATGATACGGATGTATTATATCCACGGGCTTTGTTACAGCACACATTTCCTAGCATGGTTTTATTGCTGGAACACAAAGTTCAGCTGAAGCCCGGGGGCTCTTCAGGTGACGAATGCACCCCTGCAGCCCTGCCTCCCCTCTGTGGGGGAGGAAAAATGCCAAAGCCCCTGATGGGAACACGGCAGCCAGAGCAACCACCGCCCTGCCAGCGACAGCGGGCGAGGACCTGCCTGCACAGATAAGGCCAATGTCACCTCTGCTGGATGTGCCTGCAACACGCCTGACTCCCAGATATACCTGTCAGCTTCCCAAAATGCCACTGCTGTGACTGGCTCCTCTAGAGCATCCCTCCGTCTCTGCTGACCTTCTTCACAGCCTCCTATCCCAGTAAGGGCCAGGAGGCTCCATCAGTTGAGCCAACCTTAATTAAGTGGTGCCCAGCACTGGTATCCCCTTGAAGACCCCAAGCTGCCCACCCTGAACATCTGCTCCAGACCGAAGATAACAGGAGATGTTTGCTGTGGACACAGCTTGACCATGGGCTGTCCAGTTTGGATGGCATGGAAGGGAGGGTGGGGAATACGGATCCTTTTGGATCACCTGCCCAACACATTGCTCTGCCTGGGCACCTCTTTCTGGCCAGATTTCCCAGGATATTACAGCTAGAGGAACAAAGAGCACGATTTCAACAAGAAGGCTGGGAGGAATTCCCTGGGCAGGGCAGGAAAAAAGAATTTAAACCCCTCTCATTTAAACATATGAGAGGTTCAAAGCACACGGAAGAAGTGTGACGGGGGTAGAAGGAAAAAGGACATATCAGGATGTCCCAATAAGCCCCAAAGCTCTCCAGGGCCCCCACCCAAGCTGAACCCACCACACAGGTGGCTGCTCAGGCCCAGCAAGCCAAGGTGAAGGGTTTCCATCAGCCTCCACCCCACGGAGCAGCCTGGGCAAGGCAGGGCTGAGTAACAGAGTGAGGAGGGAACAACTGGCAGCACCTGCTGTGGGAGCCCCATCATCCCAGGAAGCCCATCTGAGTGGGAAACTGCCAGGAAGAGCAGACCTCGCTCTGGGTGCACCTGCACGAGGAATTCATCAGGTCAGTGGCACCAACTTCCACCTCATCAGGCTCCCTGGTAGCAAAAGCAACATCCATGGCAAGGAGTGAGCTGAGGGAGAGGCTTTTCTGGCCAGGGTGGATGAGCAGCAGAGCCTGGTCCAGGACTGCAGGGAACACGCTCTGCTCCAGCCCCCTGTTCCCTGCTCGCACACACAGACCACCCGCGTTCCCCATCCCGGCACGGGAGCACTGCGTCAGGAAGCCGACGTAACTGAGCAGCTGGCTAGGGGCAACAAAAAAATTCCTATGCTGTTGCCAACTCCTGTATCGTGTCACTTGATCCCAAAGTTTAGGGGTGTGCTGCGGTCCCTGGAACGCCGGTTGCTGGAGAGCCATAGGGAGCAGCAAGGGAAGGATCCGGGCTGTGAAGGGCCTTGGGACAGACACAGCCGTGGCTGCGCAGCCGCGGGCGCACTCGGGAATGCCAGCCCGTGTTAGGCAAGTGCCTCGGCAGCCAGGAGCCCTGGGGCTGGCCAGGGAGCCCAGCTCACAGCACAGTCAGGTGCCACAGGTGAGGCCACTCCGCTGCCCTAGAGAGAGAAGAGATAGGGAAAAATGGAAAAAGAGTCAAAGCCTCAAAGGCACCAGCACAGCTGAGCTCTGGTGAGCATGGTCACGGCTGGGAGCGAAGCCAGGGTCTCCTGAACCTGCACCTCAGTCATAGAGACCTGGGGCCGTGGGAGGGTGAGCTCACCTCCGCAGCGAGTCCACAGCAGAGGCAGGGCCGTGCCCCTCCACAGGCACATCCCATCCCACAGAAAGAAAGGCATCATGCACCAAAACAGCTGAAATCAGGCTGGAGCCAGACGTTCCCTCCTCCACTCGAGGACGTTCAAGCGCCCAGCCCCAGGGAGCCCCGCTCTCTGCCCCCACTGCACCCCTGAGTGCAGCTGGCAGTGCCATTTCTGTGTCATTCCCCTGCTCTGGAGGAGCAGATGATGGAGCACAGGAGGTGCCTGGCCCCAGGGTCCTCGCTCCCTGCACAGCTGACCTTTACCAGCCCATCTCCCTGTGTGTGGCCATCCATGCTGGCCCTTGCCTCCCTCTCCTAACAGGATCACTCCCATGCATATGCCCGGGAGCAGCACCATCAGCTCAGTAATCTTCCTAAATACAGCAGTTACCAGGTGACTGGGAAAAAATCTCTTATACTGCTGATGCTGCTAATGGAAAATTTCTCCCCTTTTGCTGCTTTCAAAGCCAGTCGAGGTTTCCTACAGACTTTGTCTTGCACTAAGACAGGAGGGATGGACACACGGAGAAAGGAGTGCAGGACTGGTGGGAGACAGATAATGTGAAACAGAGCGAACTGGTGCTTCTGCCCCCTCCCCACCAGCCACCTCCACCCACAGCTCTGGCTCCAAATCTTGTCTGCCCCATCTTCTCGCAGGCAGTCACAGCCCAATCTCCCCCTGCAAGGAATCCCTTCTTCCCCCCTGACCTGCAGCAGGATACTGGAAGCATTCAGGAGCGCTGCTTCCTGCAAGGCAAACGGGGAAGGTGCCCAAAGGGAACAACGGCCCAAAACATTTACTCTGCGATTTTTTTCCCCATTTTCCTCCTTCCCAGGAAACAACCAGAAAGCCTCACCCAGCCAGTGCAGATGCAGGCAGCCAAGATCACTGCTCGTCCCCATTCTGCTTCTTCAATACCATTAAGTGTCTCCATACTGTCTGGACACTGGAAACCTTAACTGCATTAGCTGAGACCCAAGCAGCAGCACAAGCATTCAATTCTTTTAAGTGGCCCATTTCTTAAGCTGGTTATGCACAAGAACCATCTGTGCTTGATGCCATCCCGCACCCCACAGGTAGTGACGGGGCAGGACTGGGGGGCAGCATGGGAGCACAGTTCATCATTCCCCATTTCAAATGGTTGCTACAGGGGCAGGACACTTGGACACAGGCTGTACAGTGGACATTACAGATGAAAAAGGGCATCAACTGAGGCATCTTCTTTTCTTTCAGCTCCAACCCCAGCCTGCCCCACACTCTACGTGGCGTTTTGGTGGGATGGCAGGTGTTTCTCAAGCCACCTGCACCCACAAACGTATATCAAAGAAGCATAAGCTCAATACCTCATCATTCCCGCACACAGCATCAATCTGTCCTCCCCTTGTCCCAGCCAGTCCCATGCCTGAGCTCGTGTCACACCACGAAAGCCCAAGGGCTCAGCCCTGTTTCACAGCCAGCCAACACCACACGTCAGCACCGTGTCACCGAAGCAGCACAAAGGCTCGTCCATCACGTAGCTGAGGTTCACACTTTGAGGGCTTAGGAGGGAACAGGCAGCAAGTTTTGGAGGTAACATCCATCTGTGTGGTGGCACTCGGAGGTCACTAACCACCCCATTCCCCACAGAGGAATGCGAGCTCTCTGCATAATTCTGAATAAAAGCTCATTATTTCACCGTGATAAAGAGCAACAAAAGCCTCTGGCACTCAGGCATCATGGAAAATCAGCTGGGAGGAAGGGGGAGCAGGGGGATCCCCAGCCACCAGCCTCCTCCCGTGACAGCTCAGCTGCAGCAAGCAGCTCCTCTCTCCCTCCATAGTTAATCTTCTGTTGCCACTAGCTGGTCAACGTGGGTACTCTTGGAAAGCAGCAGCTCCCCGAGCACAGCCTGCACTCAGCTACACATTCCCAGCTTTAACTGGGATATTCAGCCCAGAAAACACCCGAGATGAAGCAAAATCCCTGTCAAGTACACACCCTGCTGTGCTGGACAAGCCATGTTCAACCTCGCCTTTGGGGAGGGAAGTGATGGCCTCAGGACTGACCCCTCTTCCTGGGCATTTTGTGCCTACAGCCTTTCTGGGGGTTATAGTGCTTGCAGACCAGCAGCTCAGCATCCACATCACCAGTACAACCCCACCCCGAGCTGGGCTCTCCCTCCTTCTCTTCCCGACTATAAAATCCAACATCTTGGAAAGCTGGAGTAATCACACAGTAATACAAGGAGGGGAAGAAATTCCTACCAGAAGGTTTTCCTCTTTCCTACACCCTCCCCAGGCAGCCCCCACCACCAGGGACCTGGCCCAGACCCCGGACCACACAGAGCTGTGGATGGGAGTGGAGGGGAAGGGAAGCAGCCCCACTGTCAGGTCTCCATCCGCCCCATCCCTGTCCCAGGGAGCCCACCAACCTGTCTCATCCTCACCACACCACCTCACTGAGATCGGGCTCCCTCCGCTTGCCTGGTGGAAGACATGATGACTCCTTACCTATTGGCTTAGCTGGGGAACAGAAACAATAATATAAACAGCAAAAAACAAAAACCCAACACTTGATTAACCAAATCTCTGGGCTGATACTCCAGGCATCTCAAGCCTAGCAGGAGGCAGTTAATGCAAAGGGAGGTGCAGAACCAGACTTTGCTCATCGGCTTTTCCGCAGAGACAACCCCATTTTTAGATGGCAAGCCCTGACGATGGAGCCTCACACTGGGCACACTCTCTGCACCCACACAGTGCTGCTCCAGACCCCACGGCCAACTCAGAGCAGGGAATGGCACTTCTGAACAGCAGCATCAGTAAGCTCCAGTCACAGCCATGCTCCCCAGGTGACCCTTCAGGTGACCCTCCCCACCCGCTCTGCACAAGCAGGAGTTGGTGACCAAAATGAGGGTGGCAAAACCCTGCTCAAGCATTTCTAGGAACAGCAGTAAATACAATCAGCCCATAGGGAACTGAGTGCTTTCCCTTATTTCAATGTATTGATAGAAACTCGGAATGATTAAGGTTGTAAAAGGCCTCCAAGATAATTGAGTCCAACCTGTGACCGATCCCCACCACCTTGTCACCCAGCCCAGAGCACTGAGCGCCACGTCCAGGCGTTCCTTCAAGACTCAGCACTCCTACCCTAAAGAGAAGAAGTCCAAGTTATAAGGTAACTTCAGGAAAAGTTAAGAAAGAAGATAGAAGTGGCACTGAACTGCCGAGGACCAGGAAGAGCAGGGGACAGTCATCAATCAGCCACACACAGGGGCCACAGGGGGACACCAGGAATGCAGACACAGGAGCCTGTTTTGTGACAACCACCAAAACAAAGCACCGTGAAGCACTGCAGACACCGTCAAACAGCATCCATTAGAGCCATTTATGAGAAGTGTGTAGTAAACTGTTCTTATGTAAGCCACTACAGGGTAAGAGCAGTGGTGAAAATTTGCCTGCCTCTTCCCTTCTCTCTCCTCTATATAAATCTGCTCACACATAGACAGAGCTCATCTAAATTAGCTCGGAAGCAAACTGCCTCATTCCCTGAATTGCACTCAGAGCAGGCTACGCCGTGGTGGAGCAGCTTCTGTAGGGAACACATGGCTGCTGACTGAATCAAGATCCATACCTCAGAGAGACCTCGCTGTGCAAGGATAAAGTCAATGATAGGCTGCACCATTTGCCAGAGTAACTGGAGGAGAATTAGAGGGGGGGAAAAAGGCCACTAAGCATCAGTTGTATCCAAGGTTAAGGAAAGGGCAGGATGCTTTTTCAGGAAAGGGGAGGCACAGCAATTCATAATGCACTGGTGGCAGTTACATTTGTCATTTCCTGCCACTACTGGGCTTTGCTGAGTAATTTTATAGTAATGTAGCTGGGGGGTAGTGGGAGAAGCATCCCTCTTGTCTCCAACGCAAAAGGGAAAAAATAAACTGAGGCGTAGGAAATACAGAAGCTGTGACACCCCACTGGAGGAGGGACATCGAGCACAGGGAGCTGCCAGTGGGTGTTTCGGCAGCAGATCCCCGCTGCAGTCCAGGAGGGATGCACAAGGAATCAAAGTTTTCTACCTTTGTTGGGAGAGGATGAAGCCATCCCCACCCTGGGCTCCCCACTTTCCTGCAGATGCTGAGTGCCCACTGAGGCACAAAGACCTGGAGCTGCTGTCCAGCATCCCAGAGTGCCCACACGGGCACACAGGGACAGCATCGAGGATCCCCAGGTACCTTCCTGGGGAGTATCCTGGGTATCGTCCTGTGGAGCATCCCCTGGAACCCCCTGGGCACACAGAGCAGGAGCTGCTGTCCAGCATCCCTGGAACCCCCTGGGCACACAGAGCAGGAGCTGCTGTCCAGCATCCCCAGACACCCCCAAAGAGCAGGAGCTGCTGCGGAGCATCCCCGGGTACCCACCACCCCCTAGTGGGCTCCTGCCTTCCACGAGTGGCTGCTGCTGCTGTTGCTGCTGTTGCTGCTGCTCCTGATGTTGCCAGCGTGCCACGGGCCCAGGGCCGGCTGTGTGGATGTTTCCTGGTGCTGATTTCTCCTCTATCTCAGCCATGCAGCAGCTCCTGCAGACCAGGCAGCCCCGCAGGCAGGGATGCTACACTGGAAGCTCTTGCTTTATGCACTTAAGAAAATAAAATCTTATATTGTCAAGGAACAGATGAAGTTGTTTCCTCTCTAGAAGGAGGAATCCTTTAAAGAAAAGGCAGCACTCCACGTGCTTTGTACCAGCACCAATTCACAGCACCCATCGGGAGGATGTGGCACTTAGGACATGGTTTAGTGGTGGACTTGGCAGTGTTAGGTTTACAGTTACACTTGATGGTCTTAAAAGATCTTTTCCAACCTACACGATTCCATGACTTTAAGTTTCACACTGCTGCAGACAAGGCTCTGGCACCGGCCAGCCTTTAGCTACAGATTGCCCACCCTCCTTTAAATGCCAAGGAGTGAGGAGAGGCACAGGAACCACTGCAGCTCTGGGAGATTTACTGAGCTGGGAGTTGCTGAGCAGACCCAGGAGTACAGCCCTGGCTGCTTAAACTCATTGCCACCAAGCAAGGCAATGTTTTCTTTCCTGCCTCCTGGCCTGGAGAGACTTTTGAGCTCTGCAGAATGGAGTGGCCTCAATTTTTTCTCAACTTATTTCACTTCAGAGTCAGTAGCATCAGCACCAGGACTCAGCTCTGCCAACTTAATGGTTCCTTTTCTTTTTTTTAATCTCTTTTTTATTTCAAAAACCCCTCCAGGCTGCCAGTCAGGGTGGCTGTCCTGAGCTGTGTGCTTTAGGAGGTCATCCTGCCCCATCCTTACCCTGCTGAGGCCAGAAAGCGATCTCTGCTCACAGCAAGATCTGCACTCCAAGACTTTCAGGAGTCCTCAACACATTTGCAGCCAGCAGGACGTCAGCTGTTACGTGTCCTCCTGAGCTCATGCCCAGACAGCCACTAAACATGTCCAGCAACACGCGTAAAGAGATACGATCATTAGAAACCAGCTAAAGATAAGGACTAGCAAAGATTCTGCCAAAGAGAAATCTCTGCCCCCACGTCACTCCCGAGCCCTCCCGCATGTAACATGATTTTCACCTCCAAGAGCCCATTACGAGGCAGCAGCTGCTCTCCGGTTCCCAACCATCAGTGAAGTTAGAAAAGGATGGAGGGGGAAAAAAAACACCACAGAAAACTACAGCCTTAACTCCTGCACTGGTAAAACCAGCCGGCAGAAATCCTCCACAGCCCTCACCCGGAGAAGAGTTAACTGCGAACAAGACTCAGTTGCCACACCAGGAGACGGGGAGAAATGCAACAAATTTGAAATATCAGAACATCCACAGCAATTCATGAGCTAGACCTTGGGGAGGGACAAATGTTTTACCTTCTCTTGAGGCAAAAGACTGATTAATTCCAGGACCATGATGAAGCCATCCCACCATGGGCACAGCCTCCATTTATCTTCCAATCTGCCCGATGCCTGTGTGTCCAGGGGAACAAGAGGGGATATTTTGGGGTCTTCTGTTCATGAAGAGGCAGGAAAAGCCCCACAGATTTGAACAAGACATGCTTCATATTCATGAGTACACACATAACCAATATGCCAGGCAAGTAAAAGAAATTTTTAGATGAAGACATGGTCTCTTTACTGGCAGGCACTCACAGAAATAGGATTTGCTACACAAGATCGTGCCTCTGATCTATCAAGACAAATTTCTCTCCTCCAACTTGAGCTATTATCTAAGCTCACACAGAGGGGTTTCTTTGCTATCTGATATATTTAGATCAGTGCGCAATTCACACCCAGTCCCTGAAGAAACTGTACTCTAATCTGAAAATTAACTCAGTGAGCCATGAAACTTCTTGTTACTTTTAACCACTGTACGGTAAACGTCATTCCTGCTGCATCAAACCATTGATTCGTCACTTTTGTTAGTGCAGAGTATCTGGTTTGTTTCGGATTTTTGCAGTTGACCAACCTTGCAAGGAAACTGCAAAGCTGGAGCCCGAGAGCCTCAGGAAGTACCACCAACTTATTTACTAGGGGCGTTTGCTACAGCAAAGCTTCGGACAAGGTAAAATGACAGGGCTGGGGGACACAGACAGGCATTCCCCTACCCCTGCTCACTGCACCCAGTGAAAGGCAATCACTCCACGAGGTGTGGGAAGGGACTTGGGGTCAGCTGTCCCCGGTGAGCCTGGACATGGGCACACCTTGGCACACCTGAGGCACACAGACAGATGAGCTGGAAGTCACAACCCAGTGTGCCAAGAGATACCTGAGACCCGAGCTAAGCAGGTACTCAAATTATCCTAGGTTTGGATGCCGAAAAACAGGAAAGCTGATGGATAAAGCAAAGATCAACAAAAACCCTTCGGTGACCTGGCAGAGTAAACACTGCACTGCCCGGGTGACATTCGGAACAGTTCTCTTAGAGGACTGGCTGATTACGGCACAGAAATGGGTAAAAGTGACAAGAGGCAGCTCGGGCACCCCATCCGAGACAACAGGATCCGGCATCGAGTACGACCACAGAATTATCTCTATTCCCATCCCCCTCCCCACGAAGCTGAGAGCGGAGGAAAGTCTGCAGCGTTCGCACAGACCCGGGCGCTGGAGTTGTGCGTGAAGCGAGAGCGAGCTTCGAGAATTAACACGAAGCATTTATAAGATCAGGCTCCGGCTAGAAAAACAGCCCCTCCCGCTCTGCCAGGCTCGGCGGCACCTCCTCGGGGCTCAGAGCTCAACTTGGAGCACACGAGGCAGCCCCCATCACTTCCAGCCTGCGCGGGGATGCTCTCCTCCTCCCGGGGCTGGCAGCGGCGGCAGCCTCAGGCCCTGCTAAAAAATCCCTCCCCGGCAGGAAAGGCAAAAAAAAAAATAAACCCAAAAACCAGGATGCAGCACGGGCAGGGTTCGAAAGCCCCAAAACACATCCAGCTGCCCGCGGAACGCGGAGGGCGGACACAGAGCCGGCACGGCGGGTGTCAGATGCTTCGGGGATGCTCCGGGATGGCGGG